>JAIPMN010017856.1:22287-45012 GCA_020650975.1 Apostichopus californicus
TCTATCTCCCCCCCCCCCCTTCAAGTTTCTGGCTCAGTCCCTGCGCGTGATCACGTACTCGGGGTCTGATCCTCCACTTGTCAAGATCAAATCCGGATCTGATCTGCATATACTCTACAATATTGATCTCGACTGAGCACAGGATCTGATCCCGAACAGGGAGCACCCTTAGTGCAGAACAATGAAAGAACAAGTGGGATAGGACTTGTGAAAGTATGGTATCGTGTTGCAGTAACTTTCTTGTAAGGAGATTTTCTTTGAAAAATATACTGTTACTGTTGTCTCCCATTTATTTTAGCAATTTTATGCAAATATGCCGCAACAAACGGAAAATGTTGTTTTTCGTGTGTGTTGTTTGTTTTTACTTATTCTATCACAACAACCGTGTGAAAATTGTTCTCCTTTGTGAGTACATCCGGCGTTATCCGGTACCAATATGTCTCACTGAAATATGAGGGTGCGAGGAGGCTACCACAAAATATCTGCCCCGAGCCTCCCATAATCCGGCACTGAGGCTTACCATTAGTTGACTGACGGAAGACCCGCATAGCCTCTATGCGTATAGTACCATCAGGCCTATAGTATAGGCCGAGTTGGGTTTTAGGTTGAATGCGTGATGAACGGGTACCCGGGAGATTGACTAAATCTCGTACCCGGTTCCAATTTTGGGACCGGTTTCATCACTTATCCCAACCGCCTCCTCTTCCGCCACCGCCCCAAACATGTTGCAATAAGGTTTTAGAATAGTGACTCGGGACATACAGGCAGAGATGAACAATTAACCGATTCACTTTGAAAATGCCTGAGACTAATGTTGGCTGTGTTCAAACAGGGAGGTGTTATCTAAATAACGTATCACTGGTACTAACTACGACACCATTTTAACATCCCTCTAACACTGTACGACCAGGGAAACCGCATATCTAACCCTGTATGATGACTATCGAAACAATTTCCAATCGGATGTATCTTGAAAGTACTGTAACCGAACTTGGGTAGTATTTTAACTTTACAGCCTCCGAAGCCTGCTAGGATCAAAACGTCAGGCCAACTTATCTTTACACATTCTCTTACGCAGTTTTCTGACAGTTTTGTTTTATTTTAATTTTTAAAGCTATTCGTTATGCTGTATTAAATGTTTGAACTTTAAGGAATGTAATTCTTTCCCTGGAATCACTGTTATCCTCTTAAGTTGTTTGCTATGACGTAAGCAATCGTGCACCTGGTCTTTGTTTGAAGAGTTGAGCTTTCCGGTCTCCGGAAGACAGGTGACCACAACTCAGAGGCGGTGTTCTTTGAAGTAGTAAATTCTCACGCCGGTAAACGAAGGCCAATATTCAGGCTAGTTTAAAACGAGCTGATGGTAATATGCCGTGGGACGCTCTTTGACAAATTCTCATACAAGAGGGGATACAATTCTATGCAAGGTAAGTTATCTCATCATGTCTATCAACTAAGATTGTATGTTTCTAATACCACGGCACCGTGTCTAACTGTTTGTAGATATTGTATTTAATACATTTGTGAGTCGCATGAATAGTTGGCAAACGGCACTATTCCACTGAGGTAGAGTACACTCAGTTATTTAGGAATAGCTAACTGAATGTTAACATTCACGTTAATTATCGCAGCTAGCAAGCCGACGTTGGGTCACCGGCGGAATATCAGCGCCATATAGGCAGCGAAAAATTGATTCATTCCCGCCGGCGGCCCGGCCGACGTCGGCTAAAACACGGTTGCCGACGTCGGCTTTCCGCCTTCGGTTCGGCGGCGGTTAGTAGGCTGCAAGTCGCCCTCGGTGAAGGAGTGGTTTGCCGACGACAGAAGAGGGCAGAGATCCCTCCGGCAGCAAGTAAGCGGTATACCAACGGGGGGGGGGGGGCGGAGATGGCATGCCGATATCGCTTACAGTAAGCCGTTTTGAGTGGCCGGTTCATATTGTAAGCTGGAAAACTTCGTCGATAATCAATATTAAGCAATATAAATTTGCCGTCAGCTTAACAGGTAAAGACGTCATATAACATATTCCTAATAACATGTATTTGATTGATGCGTGTATCTTTTCAAACGCTATACCCTGCAAATATATTTTTGTCTTCTTTTTATTTTCGAAACGTACCAGATAGGGAAGCGACGTTAAAGTACGTTAAAAACGGATCAATATTTCCCTGTTTGACTGTATAGCTCCTTTAACAACGTCGGCGTCCAATACAACGACGCCAATAAGTTGCAATTTCAAACTGACTGATACCCATATGACATAATTACTGGGCTTCAATGGACTTGTCTGTAAGTTCAAATATATCAAGTGTTATGTGAGATTTAGATATAAATTATGCAACACTAAAGGTAACCTCTCTTAGACCCATTGATTAAGTCTGTGTCAAAATAAGGATGTCGATAACTTTTGTAAGAGGCTTTTCTTGCCAATAACTGCTCGTGGATGCATAAACAAAGCAATAAATGAGATAATTTGAGTATGCTTCAATTTCTTTTATTTAGCAGTACATGTTAAAACATTATTAAAACCCTGTATATATCATAAACATTTTCGAACAAATTGTTAGAAATGCAAACATTGTGGACGTCAACCACAAACGTGCCTTTGTCAAGTTTCACTTTTTTTTTTTACAAATAAGCGTGAGCGATTAGGCAATCCATCTGATCCGATTTGAAGCCGACATTTGATCTTCCCTACACTGTGTACGAGAGGTTTTAATACCTCGTGGCCAGATCAAGAAGTTAGGAGGATTCAATCCATACCTATAATTCTCAATAAATTTGAGGCCTGTTGTAGTTGCGTCCTTTTGTCTACAAAACTCTTATCACTTCGAACTGCCAAAGCGCTGAATAATGTGTTACTAGCACATGAGAGCACATCACATGACCCTTCATGTATAGTACGTTTTCCTTCAGTGCATTGAGACTTCCGGATTATGTATATTTCGATGGTTACCATTACAGGGCCTATAGGCCCTGTCAATAGCTTACTGATACAGCGATTGTACAGGAAGCACTGTTTTCATTTGTATGTAAATTCTACAAAGCACAATGTTTTTACGTCCTTCAAAGTTACAACTATGCTTTCTGCCCATTGTTTTCTATTCTTGGATTACTGATACGTAATGTGACAGTCAGTGACATTAATAAATAAGAATTCTAAGACAACAACAACGCAGTGGTAAACATGGCCTTTAATACGTAGTTCACAATAAAAATTAATTTAAGGAATAAATTGCTTTGATCTGTGTTATGTTGCTGAATAAACCATTGTAACCCTTAATTATGAGAAATAACAGACAATTCACAGTCTAAAGTAATCTTTTCTTTAAATATACTGGATTTATAGCTTGGTATGGTTCTGACGTAAATTATTACATTATGCACAGGCGACCTTTCTTGAGTTATCATGTCTACAAGTTTTTCACACTTTATTTCCCTGTTGACCTTTGTCATTCATGCATGTCAGCACCTCTTGTTCATGGTGAGCAAAATATGGCCTTTCAATTTGTATGCAAGTATAATTTTACATTGAAACACCCAAGCCCCACCCCCCGCCCCTGCCCCATGCCTAGAACAGGCATTCAAACTTGTCAAGAGTCAGCATCAGGAGGGTTTCAATAAAGTGTATTTCATAAGTGGCTAGAAAGCTATGGTATTCCCTAGAAAAAGAAATTGAATAAAGAGACATGGATGGGCAGATACTGCAAAAGAATTATACTTGAAATGGAGAAATAGAACTCAAATGTCAAGCCACAGCACATTTACAATGTAGATGAAAAAGGTAGATGCGACTTCAATGACACAAATAATATACCCTTTCAAATAGCTTGCACAATCCCACAATCTTCCCTTCACAGGATGCATGCTGTTATGGATTCTACTAGACAAAGGTCTACACCTGGGACTAAAACAAATTAAATTGGTGTGTCTCTTAGGAGTAAAATACCCAAAATAGACAAGAAAAAGAATGGAAACCCAAAAAATACAGCAGTATCATGTAGTTCATGGTTGTATAACTGAAGGCCACTTTTATTGACATTAGCAAAACTATTGAAATAGTGTAAAACAAGAAAACAAACTTAACAAACAGCATTGACATGGAAATGAGTCAAACAACAGAAGAGTAGAAGAAAGGATGATTAGGTTCAAAACGAGAAGCTAATTTAATTGTGAAGAAAATCCCAGGCTCATTGGTTCAAAGTATATCCAAAATGACATACATCTGAGTTCATATTTGCATGTGTAACAGCATAAATTCCTCCAAACTGTAATCTGGAATAAATTACTAAATAGGCTAAGTGTGAACTTGTGGCCAGTGGGATCATTTAGACCTAATAATGCACAGAATGTAAAACATTGTCTGGAATAGGCACTGTGAATGCCTTATGTTTCTTGCAATGCATTTACAGGCTACGGAAAGAATCTTGCAAAAATACCTCCATCTTTAAGCAACAACTGATCACATCAGGAATACAGTGGGGTACCACCCCTACAGCAACTTACTTCAATATCTACTTTCAATGCAGAGCTGTACTTTTCCATCGAATTATCAGACAAATAGTGTGAATTTCCCTCCAATGTTAAGATTTCTACCTTTATTTGTTGGCTTTACACCTAAAACAGAAAAAAACAAACCCCAAAGCACCAGAAGCGAATTTATAACATAAAAACATTAAAAATATTTCAGTCACTTCATATTAAAAAAGGGACTTGAAAAACACCAATAATAAAACACCAGTTAGTAAACTGCTGGTTAGTGTTGACTTTGTTACTCCTTTGAGAACCCTGCAGTACCTTACTTTAATATTTAATTTCAATGCAGAACCATACTGTTCCACCGGAACATCAGACAGAGAGTGTGACTTTCCCCTCTTTGTTTCTCTACAATGTCCAGATTTGTCTTTTTTTCATTCTTTGTTGGCCTTACACTTAATACAGAAGAAGAAAACCCAAACCACTAGTAGCAAATTTATAACATAATAAAGTTTATCAATAATTCAGTCAGTTCATATTGAAAATGGTCTTGTAAAATACCAACATTAAAACACCCGGTAAACTGCTGGTTAGTGTTTACCTTGAGAACTTTGGGATCAAATTTTGTGTTTTATGCAATACAGAAACCCTAGCTTTCATACCTTCCAAAATTCAAATAAACCAAAAAGGAAATTTTCCACATTACACATACACCAAATAACGAATATATTCAATATGAAAACTTTACATAAAAACTATTTGCACACCATAATTTTAAAAGCCAAAGTAAGTACATTGATGTTTCCTTTTGAAATATCTTTGACATCCAAATAAAGAATTCAAATTAAGTGAATAATATTTACAATTATAGCTTGCTATGGATTGGAGTAAATGGAAATATTCAAATATCAGTTATGCTTCACAGTCATTTTTGAAGCTACAAAATCTCATCACCTGTAAACTTGACACAAATACGTAAAAGACAAAATGTCCAGGGTATTGTTAAAATATGACCCAAAACTGAATCTTCTAAGTCCAAGTAAAAAAATATCTTCCTGCATTAGGATTTGATTATTAGGCAACCTTGTTCACAAAGGCTTGCAAAGCTTCATAGCAGAAGAGGAAATCCTTCTGTGAAGAGGGAGAGAGAGAGAGAGAACAATGAAATACTGAAAATCAATTTTACAGACAATTGAATACTTTTTAAAATAACTCAACACTTTAGGTAAATTCTGAACCAAAGAGACAGGAATCCGCATATAGTTCATACTGCAAAGATAAGGCTTGTAATGTATGAAACACAATATGACAGAAATTCCTGAAGACATGACAACTATATTCTGATGTGACACTTATATATCTTTCAATGTTAATTTACTTTATATTCATTTTGCATCTTATCAACAAAACAGCTCCAGTTTGGTAACTTCTAATGGGTTATGATGTACATCTTATCACCGTACTGGTTAATCCTCAATCCATATACAAGGTGGTGAGAGAAATTTTGCCATGTGTCATGGTATATGTAGAGGTTTTAGATCTTATTTAAATACCTGTCTTTGTACTCGTTCTACTAATCTGCTTTAAAAAAAAACTTACTTCTTGCTTGTTTGGAATAATGTTCTCTGGTCATTGACACAAGTCAAACTGTTTATCATTTGTTGTCATGGTCTTAACATGGTGTTACCTGCAATCCTTTGCATATACCTCTTGTTTCAAGTGAGTAATATTAAACAAGCATAGAGAGAGAAGAGAATGATAAAATAATTTGTTAAGATGATCTTGGATAATCAAAACTTTGTTCTCACCAATGTTGAAAAGACATGGGGGTTCCTTTCTCTCAGACTTTGTACAGTCTGAAAAATGTCAACTTTATCTGAGTCTTTGAATCGTTGCATCTCATTATGAATGGTGACATACACCCCACTATGTCCCACTCCGTCACTTAAAAGAAAAGGGAACAAAATATGAGTGCCCTATAAATTTTAACAAAATGAAACAAATTCTGGATAGAGTGTGAATTAACTGCAAAATTGAAGAAGTACTAAGTTTATATACAAATACACGACTATGTAGTTACAATGTCAATTTACAAACAAGATGCAGTTTTTGCAAACTCCTTCATACTAAAAAGTATGAACAAAAGTTCAGATGACCTGAAATAATTACAAAATAGAATGATTATCTAGCTTAATTCATGCTTGAAAGACAACCCACTACAGCAAACTCTATTTAAGGCTAATGATACCAAAGTTAGAGTAAATAATTGATATGAACCATATCATTCATTTGGTATATATACTGTGGCCAAAAAATGTTACTTATTCAATGTTATGAATTTTATAGCCTATAATGTTTAATACAGCAAACTCTATTTAAGGCTAATGATACCAAAGTTAGAGTAAATAATTGATATGAACCATATCATTCATTTGGTATATATACTGTGGCCAAAAAATGTTACTTATTCAATGTTATGAATTTTATAGCCTATAATGTTTAATACAGCAAACTCTATTTAAGGCTAATGATACCAAAGTTAGAGTAAATAATTGATATGAACCATATCATTCATTTGGTATATATACTGTGGCCAAAAAATGTTACTTATTCAATGTTATGAATTTTATAGCCTATAATGTTTAATTAGTTCTACAGTAGAATATTGTCCTGAATTCAATTAGAGGGAAAGAGCGTTGTTGCTAGGAAGGCAGGCAGTGGGTACAACACAACTCTTAATGAATGTGCAATGTTTACAGTCAGGCCATCATTGATGACACAATGCATCAATGTAAATCTGATAAATTATCTCTTGCATTTAAAGGATATGACAAAATGGTATTTGCATTGTCAAATAAATATTCAACTAAAATGCACATAGGACAGATAGATCAATTACTCCTTGCTATGACTGAATATGTGATATATCAATAGTGTATAAGGTACAAAACTTCTAATTTCTAAACGAATAGCAATTGATTAATAAATTTGTTTAACTTACATGCAGTGAACCACAACTGGTTCTGGTCCTTCACTGAAACCAACAGCTTCAATCAAGCTGATTAGATGAATAGCTGTCTTTCCCTCAGGCCAACTGAGTAGCTGAAAGTGTTTCACTTTCACTGAAGCCTATTAAAAAATGATGGCAAAACAATTTGACCATGATTCAGATAAAACAGGTACCTAATGACACAATGGCACAAGACTACTATAATTTTGTATATCAACACTAAGTTTTAGCTAAATAGGAGACTTCAGAATAAGCTGTTAAACCTTCAATCTGTCAAATTGGATATAAATTGGTAACATTAATGTTGCTAACAAAATTTCGTTGGCATCTTTAGTAAAAGTTTGCATTAAAGTTACTTTTCGAACCTCAATTATAACACTCACGAAAAGAAAAGTGTGGCTAAAGTTTCCTTAATCATGAAATAGAGCAATTTTCCATAAAACAAAACAGACTCTCCTAAAACGGAACTATCTGATTCACTTACTTGTTCATTGTCTCGATGCTTCACTACCATTTCTCTACATACATAGAGATCCTTTGTGACAGTGCCGGTACATTCTACCAGAACACTTCCATACTGGCAATTCCCGCCACTTGGCCAGTACAAGTAACAGGTCTGGGGATGGAAAGATTTATTAGCCAAACTTTATTGTAACTTGATTTTTACTTCAACCGAGTGTTATACTCTGAATAGAATGCCCACCTCCATACAGTATATCCATGTCTATTCTTATCTTCCAAGACACTTGGTTTCAAACTAATCATCTTAACATACCATGCTGCCAAAACTCAAGACACTTGAAATAATATTTGCCATTTCACATTTTGATCTTGAGTAATTTAAAAATGTAGATTGCAAACATTAAATGTAAAAGCTGTTATTTCAGTGGAATTATCAGTTCTCAATGGTAAAAATTACAATCGTGCCATAACAAACAATCTATATTATTGAAAATTCAAACTCTTGAAAAAAATGTTGCCATCAAAATTTGTCAATCAAAATTTTGTCACCATTTCTCCTGTACAGATCCATTGGTGTTGAGCATCAACAAAGTGACATCTGCAAGAGTTCTAGAGGGATAATATGACTACTTTGAATAGTACTGTTTTGTTGAGCCTTCAGAACTTCTTGCTGTTACCTTGTCTGTTGAATCTAGCATGTTGAGCATTATTATTTTGGTGCTTTTCTGGTCATACACCATCCTCCAGAAGTCTTCTACTGTGGTAGGTAGTGGAGACTGAGTTAAGATGAAAGCATTCTTCTTGAAGTAGCTCTGAAATAATGATATAGCAAAAAAAAAGAAGATCTTTCATGTACTTCTGCATTATTCGTTAATGAAGTAGTGCATGTAACCATGGTGACACCATGATTTTACAAGACTTTTACCATGATACTGGCATTAACATATATTATAAGCAAAATGTATGAAACAGATCTGACCTCAAAATGCATAACGTAATTCTTGAATTTTTATTGGGGAAAGTTGGAGAAGAGAAAATTCAGAAGGAAGGATGGGATTTTAGACTTTGCACTTGAGGCATGTGGGTTTTAGTGTTAAGTTCGGTTTGGAAATTATATCCATGTATAATATTTCAAAAAATTAGATTTAGATTAGAATTTGAAGATCATTCAGAAAATTTGCACTAATGTCATTTCTGATAGAAGACAGAAAGGTACAATTACTGTACCTACTTGCTCTTCGGGTTCAAACTAAATTTCGGGATGAAAACTGACCATAACATGAAACATACATTATATTGCTATGATAAGGATATGAATTCAAATCTTTAGACAGATAACAAACTAATCTGAAGCATAGAACAAAGATAGAAACTGATAGACTCACATTTGCGAAGCAAGCATTGATGTAGCCACTGCCACCAAGCAGTGATGTGCATTGCAAATGTGGGCTGGACACATCCACTGAAGAAGGAGAATCATAATGAACATTAAGTAAAGTGTTGCCTACTTAGCCATTACAGTATACAAATGAAGATGTAAAGCATAAAGTCTGTGAAACGTAAATTTAAGTGTTGGTACAAAATTAAAAGTGTACAAACAAATTTATCTTAGACAACCTCAGTAATGTTTTGGATCGTAACAGGAAGTGTCAAAACCCCAGGTAGAGGTGAAGTATACAGCAGGCAAACCTGCTCTGATACTCACATGGGATGATTTTACTAAATCTATTCCGATTCTTGTTTGCTGTTGCTGAACCACTCTGTGCATCAATCTGGTACTTTGGTTTCAACAAAGACTGAAAGTGAATAATATTGCATTAGTGATGATCAACAAAAGCATAAATCTTGTCTGAAATGCAAATGTTGAAATAACGTAAATTACAAATCTTTTGTCTTTTCTTTTTTGCATTTATTTTACGCCTAAAGATGATTTGTAACACATATTACATCTAACTTGAATTGTGGCTTCTAATAAGTATTGTTTCACAAATTTCACAATTTTTCTTCTTACTCTTAAATTGTAGTTTTGAATTACACTTGCAAAAAAGAATTCCGCACTGAAATCCTCTGATGCATACATCTGTCAATTTCCATATTTTACCCAGTTTAGAAGAACGAAGAAAGGTCAGACCATGAAATGAAACTTATTTTGACTATTTTGTAGAACTCAAGTGTTGTAAGCAGCAATAGCTATATATTGTTTGCAATCCTTTATTGCGAAAGCTTTGGTATATGAAAATAACATCCATTTTTTCATAACTCCCCCCTTTATTTATATAGATATATGAAGCTGATTTCATAGCTAATTTAAAACTTAAAATAACATGGAGTAAGAACTACTGTAAAGAACAGAAAACTCCTACCATTGGCATAAAAGTATTAATAACAGCAAACAATATACCTGAAATTGACCTGAGAGTTTTCTCTTGTTAATGACTAGCTTCTTGAAATCATGTGCCGAGTAAACTGTTACAGGGGTTTGGTATGCCAACAGAAGAACTTCATAAATGAAGACATATTGAGCCTGTAAAGGGAGAAATGGAGAAAGAAGTCCCATGTAATCACGTACACATGTGGATGTACTTTCTGGAGACATTTGATCATGTAGAACATAGCAAGCAAAATTGAGCATTCACTAAAATCGTGATGTGTAAATTCTGAGCTTTAATCAAAATGCTGTATATGTGTAACACAACATAACCAAATATCATCCGAACACAAGCTCATCTTTCTGAGCATGAGTTGTATTGCAAATAGGGTTAAAGTTTTCCTTTTGAAAGTGAAATTCAAATGTGGACTATTTGGAAAACCTGACCAAAGTCTACTCTAAAAGAAAATATGAGAGCGATTGAAAATTAAAGAATTGACCACAATCAATTGTACACTGTGTTCATTCAATCATTCATCATCATCATCTTCATCAAACAATCTCTAAATGTCTTGATGGTCTACAGTATCAACCAAACTTCAATTTCACTATCGGAACCATTCTCTTGATTTTATTTACCATACAATAGTTTCATTAGTTTCCAAATCATAGAGAAAAGAGAGAATTAATGACTTTTGCAATCATATTGTCCTGTTTGAGTTAGCTCCTTTTCAAGTTTTGAGTGTTTTGAGTACTTCTTTTGGCGTCAGTTTTCAGTTACATATCCTACATGTGTTCACGTAACAGGAAAGTCTTAAATCCCTACGGAACTACGTTGATTCAGGAGTTACTACAACCTGAATGTATGTATTTTAGATCCTCCTGCAAGCAGGAACTCGTGAGGAAGCCATCAATGGCTTATCAAAGCCGCAAGCTGACCGAAGTCAGTCTCTTAGATTCTCTTAGACTCTAGAGTCGATAGAATCGATGACAGGTATTCCATATTATGGTTCTTGCAGATATTAATTGAAAATCATAAGGATGTCAAAGAAGTAGTCAGTGTAGTCAATGTTTGTAGCATTACTTCGACACATATTCCCTCTTCTGTTCATGATTCTTAATTTCTTAGTATCTTCAAGTTCTAATTTAACAAATGTTTCTATTTTTCATTTGCCTATGATGTTTTTTGATATCCCCTCCCTATGCCATTACCATACCTGCTTCTCATTTGCTTAGAACTATTGTAGCTGTTATCACCACTATTACTGACAGTTTGTGCGATTTGTTCCTGAAGGGCTGACAAAAACTGTTAATTCACTTGAGTTTCATGTGTTGTGATACAAATATATGGGCGAAGGAGAACCATTTTATTGATATACGTAGTATCTTATGTAACTTTACCCCAAAGATTACAATTTTAGCTGCCATTATGCTGTCACTTTGCCTCTGGCAAAGCCATCATCATGCAATACTAGACAAAGTATTCTTTGGTCAATCTAAGTTGCAAACCTACATGTATGTGCTGTCTAAAAGAATGCCCCTCACCTTGGTGCCGACCATATTGATCCTGGTTTTTCTCATTTTTTGGACAAAGTGGTAGATGCTGATTTCACTACTTTGAGTCAACTCATCCAGAAGACAAAAGAGGCCAATGAATGTCCCTGTGGCTCCAGCACCATCACTACAAAGTAAATAATAGTAAAGCAATATAGATGACAACACCTAATACATTTATAAGGAAAACAAAAAAATGAGACAAGATACTGTTTCTCAAGAAGTGAATCATGACTTTGCAACTTTGATAATACACAACCTTTTATTGTGCATGATAATATCATCAAATGAAAAGTAACTTCTTGTTTCAAATATATAATCATCTTCCAGGGTATTAAAAAAAACAATCAAAGTGAAAAACCTGCAATGAACAAGAAGAGGAAAGTGTTTCCTTTTCAAGCATAGTTTGACATCTGTGATATAGTCCAGTAATGATGTCGGATGTTCAGCAACTTTTCTGTAAGGCCAAGAGTGGTAGTGAAACTGAGTGACGGAAATAGAGTCTTCTCCCTGTGATTAAAGAGGTAAAAACATAACAAATCAATAGATAACAATCTTTACCATACTTCATAAATTCATCAGATTGTTGCAAATATCACACATGTAGTTACAGCTACTAGTCGGTTGTGTGTATGATGTATCATGTTGTAAATAGCACATGCAATGGCCTGTGTTATAGTTTTATAAAAGCTAATACTGTATATATTCTTAAGCTTTCTGCAAAAGGGCAGTTTCTCATAATCACTCATACACATCTAACATCAGTGTGAGAGTTAACAGCAAGTATGGTGTAAGCCAACTGGATAATTATCAGGCTATTAAAGAATACCTTGCATTAATTTAGTGATATCATGAAAATTATGTCCCACTCTCTTGTACCTTTTTCATTATCAGAAGCTCTCTCACTGAGTAATCAGGATAGTTCTTGATACCTTTCAGTGCAACAGACATTTTCCCATAATGTCTTGTTGTGCCTTCTTTCATAGGCCAATATGGTGAACAGGTTTGCTGCAAGACAATTATTGCATTAACAACACACTATGAGCATGAAATACAATATTATTGCAACCCTTCTTGAAATCAGGTATTTCAAATGGCTGCTTTCTAAGCAGCATCAATTTAATTACATTTGGTTGTGCAAGAACGTTACATTTTTCTTGTGCAAGTGCTATATACAGCTTTATATCATTGAAAACTTATCACTTAGAGAAGGAAGAAGTGCTATTACCCTAAATACCCTGGAGAAAATACTGCCTATATTCAGCAACAATATACCTAACTGTTCTATCTCATTCTAACTTTTATCATTACCCTTCCTGCCAACTTGAAAATAATTTATAAAAGGACCACCAGCTTTTAAGGCATCCAGTGTAGACATATATGCTAAAATAGACACATGTAATTTGAACATGTTTACATCAAGATATCTTGTACTGTAGCTGAAAATACAAAAACCTTAGTCAAGGTTTGTTACTGCCATTTTTGAAAGACACAAAGAAATTAACTATAGTTTGTTAATTAATTATATTCATAAATGCACACTACATGAATTCTCATTTTGTACCTCTGCAGAATCATTCATGTCAGATACCATGACAACAATGTCTACTTTCTCTTGCCAAATCATCCACAAGAATGCATCGGCAGTATCTTCACTGGGACCTAGGAGAAGGTAAAGGTTTGCAATGAGTTTCAGGTAACACAAAATCTGAGCATTTGATGAAGATATACAGTGAAAACTACTATACAACAGAAAGGCATTTGAACACAGCAAGATATTTTTGATTTGATTTTGATTTGATTTTATTCGCACTCAGATTGTTCAAAATACAAAACTATTACAAAGACAAAATGGACAAAAAGGACGGAAAAGAAAAGAACAAAAAGAGTAACAGGAGCTAAACCCATTAGACTGACTGAACGTCGGCCCATTTCCAATGGGGCCCTATAGACGAAAAATTGCACAAAGAATGGAAATAAGTAGGGAACCAATAAATAAGACGCAAAAAACGAAGATATTGCACAAAAAACAGAAAAGTGCCTCCCTCTCCCCTCACCCCCCAAATTACATGAGATGCTATGTCTATTATGAGAAGACATTTGTCCTTACATGTCTCATGAAGTATGTCATGAAATGTCTTTGGCTAGGTACAGTAGGTTAGCATGAATTGTGAAGTTGGTTGTGAATTAGAAATGTAGGTTATTTTATTCAACCAGCAGCCTGATGAATAAGTAGTAGTGTCCTCTTTATTTGTTAAGCTGCTGTGTGAATAAGGGAAGCAGCATTTTATCACCTGGCAGCCAATACATAAGGAGATCATGACAAATGCTTGCACTATTCACACAGTATACTGTTTGATATCATTAATTGTAGCTGCTCCTGAATCTCCCATAGGACAACTGTTTTGTTGCATGGAATACAGCTAGCTATGAAGCATGTATTCCAAAAATGCAAAATGAGTACTGATTGCAATAAACATGTTTTAGCACTCCATCATCAAGAGTGAAAATTATCTACTCTGATTGTTTAATTATCTGACGCACGACATGTGGGGCAATAAACCACTATTCACCTGCTTTGTGGGCCAGTAGCCACAATTTTTTAAGATATGATGCTAGTAAATCACCAAATTGTATGTCAAATGCTCCATTTCGGCTAACTTGATGGCATTGATGTTGGGCGTAGACCTATTTAAGGTTACAAAGAACAGATGAAATGAGTCATCTGCTGTGGAGATTTTTCACTTGTTGGGCAAAATACTCCGATGCAAGGACCATGGTTTCCCTGTTTTGTTTACACAAAGACAATCTTAAAAAAATTCATGCAGAAGATAAAACTTGCATAGTTACTTTTCATACCAACTATCAGCAGTGAGCAATCTGAAATCATCCATAAAGTCAGGTCACCAATTATTTCAGTGTATTACAGGATTTGCATAGGGTACACACAACACTGTTAAGAAATATGTCACAGTTCCTTTACACCTTTCATACACCTACTGTATATTATACTCATGTTATCATGTATTCATGACATTTTTGGAAGGTGTAATATTATAGTTAAATGCACTTTAGCCTGAACCTGAATGCCAACAGGCTTAGTGATATTTTGCCAAATTTATATGAGATCATTTAATGTAAACAGTGCACACAAGGTTCCTATACTCAAACAAGGTGGATCCACATACCTAGAATGAAATTGATCCAAACTTTACTTTGGAGCCTTTGCCCAAAAGGACCTTCCACCTTCACAAACAACTAGTACAGTTTTTATACCCACTAAAGGTACACCCACATACTAAATATAGATTATTCAAGCTTTACTCTAGAGTTCATGTTTTAAACATTTTATATTGACCTCTGATGAACTAGGGTGGATCCATATACCAAGTATGAACTTCATCCAGACTATTTTGTTTTTGTGTTTGTTGTGTTTACATTGTGTTTACAATTGTGTTTACACGCCAAGGTATCCCTTACCCCCCCCCCCCCCCCCCCCCCCCTTAAACACACATACATGATCACCATCACATATAGTTCTTTTGAGTTTGGCAAGGATAAGCAAAATGGTGAGAACTTACTTTCAGCAGCAATGAAAGATTGTCTGTTGTGCTGATCCTGTGTGAAAAGACATAAGTTAAATATTAGCTGTAAGTGATGACAACATGTATGTATGTATATGTGATCTTCCCGCAAGCAGGAACTCACGAAAGAAGCCATGGAGGCTTTTGGACTCGCAAGCTGACCGAAGCCAATCTCTCGGCACACATCCATTTAACGTCCATGTCGGGAAGTTGTTATTGAACAACACCCTTGCCAGACGACAAACATTGCTGTCGGCGGGGAATCGAACCGGGGATCTCATGACTGGGAGACGCCGGCGTTAACCACTAGGCTATACACTCCGCCTTGACATCAGTCGGAATAGGGACTCAATATTACTAGGATTGAAGGTAAGGTAACATTACGAATTGCCTCTGATTGACTGTGAGATTAAAGCTTTTGGGCCTAGTGAATGCCTTTGTCTCCCAGATTTTAAGATCCATTTCCTAAAAGTATGCATACAGGAGAAAATTCCTGTTAATACCTGTTAAAATTTCAACTGGTTTTAACTGGAACCATCAGGAACTAACAGGTACCTGTTCACGACAACTGGTTTTAACAGGTATTGCGACCAAAACCAGTTCATACCAGTTAATTACCTGTTGCAACAGATGAATTACCTGTAAGCTGTTAACAGGTACCAGTTGGTTTTAACAGGTACCTGTTAAACCAGTTGCTTTCAACAGGTAATATACCTGTTGAAAACATCTGCTTAAACAGGTACCTGTTACACCAGTTGCATTCAACAGGTACCAGTTGGTTTTAACAGGCATCTGTTAACCTGTAGTGAACAACAGGTACCTGACAAGTTGAAACCGGTAAATTTTCGGCTATTCCGTGTTAATTGGATCATAACGGGTGTACATTATGTAGGCCTACTTGTACTAACACAATTTCAACTTGCAAAATACAAATTGAATCATTGCTAGAGGCTAGAACATGAAATGGCTTGACAAAAGAAGGTGGACCAGGTAATATTGGGCTCCAATGGCACAAACAAATAGTAAACTTTAATAGAATGAGGGTGCTATTGTTATGGGTTGTGAACAAGAAATTTGTTTGGACCAACATTATTTTGGACCAACATTTTTTGGGACCAACAAGTTTTCGGAACCAAATTTTACCGACCAAAATTGATTCCCCCCAAAAAAGTCGGTCCGAAAAAAATAAGTCCCCCAAATTATATTTGGTCCGAAAAATTGTTGGTCCGAAATCATGTTGGTCCAAAAAAGTTTTGGTCCGAAATAATTTGGTCCGAAAACATGTTGGTCCAAAAAAATTTGGGTCCAAAAAAATGTTGGTCAGAAAAAATTGGGTCCGAAAACATGTTGGTCCAAACAAATTTTGGTCCGAAAAATGTTGGTCAAAAATTTTTTGGTCAAAACATATTATGAGTCCAAAATTATTTGGTATTGAACTAGAGATGTCACCCTTCCTCCAATTAGATAGTATATGATTTAATACGTAGCATACACCTGCATTATTTTGATGTGATTGAGACGAGCTCGCATCTATATTTAGATCAGTGATTCATAGTCTATAAGAGTAAGACGCATATTGCCAAATCAAGATGAAGATAACAATAATTAATGGATAAGTTATATTATGATTCAATCCTTTCTTATTTATTGTTGTTAAAATTGTTAATATAAATTGATTGTATTTCCAATTTTCAGTGACACGAAATTCTCAAATTGGGAGGTCTAAGACAATTTTCTCCATTTTTGATTATCACATTTTGTACGAGGTTTAAGTTGACCTTTGACTTCAACACCATATTCAACGGCAACACGCTGTTTGAAAAATAATTTTTGTGAAAATTTCTAAGCAACTTTCAACTATAACTCACCCAAGAAGGTCTATGGAAGAATGGAAGTATTAACCGACATCATCGGCCTACCTGTTATTCCTTAAACTTGGAGGTAAAACTAAATTAATTGTTAGGCCACTGGCACTAGTAAGTAGTATTATGGTTAGTGTTACGCTACGCAGTACGTGTAATCGTTGTTAGGCTGGCGTTTCGCAATACACAAGTATAATGACAGTGAATAGCCTAAGCTTCTACTGGGTACTGCAATGCATTCTCAACACCAAACTGTGCATTCTAAACACCAATTAACATTGTGAAATGTGTGTATTGGACTAGATTAAACAGTGGCACATAATCTTCTAATTTATTTCCAAACAAATGATGGGACTAAGTCTCAATAGTTTACTTGAAAGTTGAAGCCTACACTCATTTGGTAAAGATTTAGAACTTGAATTTCCCAAGTGAATCTAAATGGGTAGGCTATGTGATATTGAATGAAGCAAGGCTAGACCTTCAAACTTACTGTTACAGTAGGCTGAACAAATTATGTTGGCTAGTCACCGGTATTATATACTTTAGTAATACTACTACTAGTAAGACTAAATCAAAACGACCGAAAGACAAACTTAGTGTGACAAAGTACTGATTCTTCTCTAGCCTAGGTCTAAACAGACTTGTTAAGTAAGCAAGCAAAATAACAACTAAAAACGATTAGGCCTATAACTTAGTTGGCTTAGTGCATTTGTGTTTCTAAAATTTTATATTTTTAGATCATAAAAACAAACAAAGATTTAGTCCATGTTTTATTATCTCTGTAGTCTGGGCATTTGATTCTGGTTGCAATGATGATGACACTCTGGTTCAAATGTTCAGCTTTATACAGTCTGCTTCAAACTTTGGGATTCTTTTTTGAGACTATTGTGGAAGCAAATCTCACATCACTTTGTGGTGACAACCTTATTTCATTTTCTTCAAATGATGACTACTTCTGCTGTGCTGTATCCTTTTTCCAGGAAGAATTGAAAAGCCAAATATCCAGGACAAGGGTGAGGTTTCCTGTGATGTATGACTAAGTGTGGAGGCAACAACAGAAGAGGAGAACAGTGTTATATATGGCTTAAAGACATTATGGTTTAAGATGACATATTTGTACCCTTTGCAGGACAAAAGAGTTTATCCGAGAGTCCAAAAAGCAAAGGAACAAGTGCCATAGAGAAAAAAGATGGAAGAGTGAGTTTAACTATTGTACCCAACTGTGTAAGTTATAAGTTTGGCCAAATTTTTACTGATTTGGGATGATAATTAACATGGTTAACATGATTATTAAGCTTTGAAAAATAACTTGGTGTTATACTCTGCAAAGCTAATAATTATTTGGTAAGGCTGCTATTCCTGGCTTATAATTTGAGGGACCTAGATTTAATGTTTACCTCCCAATATGTTATAAATTTTGTAATGTAAATGTATGTTTATGATAACGTGAGTTATCATGTGCTACATCTGTATCTATGCTTACACATATATCATATTTTTGTTCACAGGTCAATATTGGTGCAGATTTTTGGCTTCCTGAAGACAAGTGGGAGGCCATATGTAGTTAAGAGAAACACTCTATGTTCGTGAAGACTCTACTGGTGTCGATTTGGGGTACCAACACTTTAAAACGAACGTCCTTGGGAGAGCTTGCCCAAGATTCAGTGACAGAGATGAAAAACCGCTGTTGTCTCCCGTGAAGGTTATTGCTATGAAAGGTTAGTCATTATGAAAAGCTATCAAACAAGTAACCATTTACATTACAAGCTCATGACTTAGTACACAAGTGTACAAAATAATTTACTGGATAAGCTGTTTTCCAGGAGTAAATCATTTTGTAAAGTTCACTGACAGAACGTTTTATCAGTAGGATTATGCATTCCAGTATTGCCTTTGAGTTCTGACAGGAAGCCTACAATCAAACTACCATAGTGGTGTAGTTTTTCCAACCAAAAGATTGAGCGAACCCAAATTCTAAACCAAAACAAAACTTGTCCGTCCAATGTTTAGAAACAAAACCTAGCTTGCCCTTTTACCAAGGGCAACAGCTCAAATGCATGCAAAACTGAAGAGACTTTCTTTGTTTTGGTATATATATATATATATATGAATTGGCTTAATCCCTGCTAATTATAGAACCATCTTTGGGTGGTAGAAGTTCTTTACCATTATGTTCTTTAGGCTACGTTGGTATTGCATTACTTTCTGATTATGATTGAATGCATAACCTCACTTGAAATTTCAAGTTTGTACAATTATGTTCATTGCTGTTGGTAAGCATACTACCTATATGTTGTTATAGCCTAGGTTCATGGTCAGTAGAGAAGTAACTCTAAAATGCTTGTCAATGCTATAACTCAAAAAAAAAAAAGTTGCTTTAAATCAAGGTGTATATTTTGCCCTTGGAGGGTTTCAGAACTTTGTGATTGTCAAAATTCAAGAATCCATTGTTGCTACAACTTCAGAGATCTTTCAATTAGGTGAGAAGTTTGTCCCTTTGGATTTGGACAAAAGAATGTTCTTGGTTAGACTGTGATTGCTAGTTCATTCAGGTTGGATACCAACAGAGATAAATATCGTGAGACATTCTAAACCCTAGGAAAGTTTGAACTTAACTTTCCATGAAAGCACTCATCTAGCAATGCAAGAGAGTTTTTTAAGTTTAAGGATCACACTGTTACTGTAAATCATGATAAGTCAATTCTTAAGTGTTCATTCACTTTGTTTCTTGCAGCACAATTCGTGGAACGTTTGAAAGAAAGCTGCAATTTACTGAGGAAGCTGCAAGGCTCAGCAAATACATATCCGAGAAGCTGACATCAATCGTTAAACAAAGAAGGCCTTAAAACATTAGTAACATATTATTTTTTTTCAATGGTTATTGCTTACCATTAAACAGTCTTTAGTTTTATTCAAAATGACAGCATATTGCTGTCACTTACAAGTTAACTTTTCAGAGGAATTTTTCCAGACAGTTCTTTTTCAAAGTGGGATTAAACCCATATTTATTATTTTGTTTTGAACAGTTATTGTTTACTATTACAGTAAATGGTATTTAGTGTTTTATTCAAATTCAGGAAATGGAAAGTATGTTGCTGTCACTTACAACTGAACTTTTCAATGGAGATCATCTGGGCAGTTTTTTCTTGAAAGTGGTTTTAACCAACACTATTAAAGACTGATGTTGACTTTTACTTGGCAAAGTTATCTTTCCACTTTTGCTTCTTCTATTAAAGAACTAACATTTCTAGTAATCAGTATGTACAAATGCCATTAAACAGTATTCAGATTTTTATTCAAACTCCAGAATAGACAGTATATTGTCGTCACATATGTGTTCCAGTATAAATATGCATTAACAAATACATGCTTTGTAGGTAAATATTGTTTTTTAAGATCTGATGGGTAGCCAATTTAAGAATTAATTCCCTTCAAAAGGTTACTGTCTGACTAGCTATTATTATTGTCTGCCTAGCATGCAGAATTGCAGACTAAATAGTTTGGTAATGCTAACTTTTGAATAATTTTTATCTATTCAGCTGTAACTTTTATTTTGACATAATGATTGAAAAAAAAATAACCTTTATATTGTTTTAACAGATAGAAGTTCCTTTCTAACTTGCCACAGCAATACATGAAACCACTGTTTTCATGAATATACCAGTTAAGACCTGTTGAAAACAGTTAGAACCAGTTAAAACCTGTTGCCCTTGTTGAAAACAGTTGAAACTTGTTCATACAGTATGTTATTACCAGTTAGAAGCTGTTACGCCTTTTGAAAATAGTTGAAACCTGTTATTACCAGTTAATACCTGTTAATACCAGTCAAAGGCTGTTGTGCCTGTTGAAAACAGTTGAAACCTGTTAATACCAATTAATACCTGTTAATACCAGTTAACAGCTGTTATGCCTGTTGAAAACATTTGAAACCTGTTATTACCAGTTAATACCTGTTAATACCAGTTAAAGGCTGTTGTGCCTGTTGAAAACAGTTGAAACCTGTTAATACCAATTAATACCTGTTAATACCAGTTAAAAGCTGTTATGCCTGTTGAAAACATTTGAAACCTGCTATTACTAGTTAATACCTGTTAATACCAGTTAAAGGCTGTTGTGCCTGTTGAAAACAGTTGAAACCTGTTAATACCTGTTAACACCAGTTAACACCCGTTCATACCATTTAATACCTGTTATTACCTGTCACCAAATACCAGTTGCAACAGGTACCTGTTCAAACCAGTTCAACAGGTATTAACTGGAATTAAATGAAGAAAACAGTTCTGCTCTTTTTTTATCGTAAGACTTACACAGTAAGGTTTTTTCTTCTTTTGAAATTGAATAAATTGTGTCTTGAGTTTGAACAAGTTCAGCAAATTCTGTTGCTGTTCTTATTTGTGCCTGGAAGTGTCATTTCAGGACTTTTCGGGGTGCTATTAGCGAAATGTTTTCTACGCTCAGCTACAACCACGGTGTGGCGTTGTTAATCATTAGGTGGCAATCATAGGTGCAAAAATGTGCTCATAAGTAAGTGATGTTATTAGCTACATCTTCATTCTATTCCAGTCCAATGTCTTCTTAAAGCAGTACTTTGAATAATGCTAACAGATTGTTCAAAGATTTGGTTTGCTGCTAGCAAGGTAAATTGGTATTTGTAGCTTCACTCCAATGCATATAGGTATATAGTACAACAACTAGCACATAAGAATGAGATCCAAAGTTAAGTTTTGCCCTCTTGAAGACTGAACATAGTTGACACATTGACCCTCATATAAACATTTGTGGAAATGTAAATGCTGCTAAACCAAACACGGTAATGTCAGTAACTGTGGCAGTCATGCCTCTTGGGATGTCAAAGTAGTATAAATCAACATTAATAGCTTTTTTTCAACCCAAACTTGTTGCTTTTCACACGAAATGTTCAAAGTTTTGTGCAGAATGTGTGCTACTGTTCAACTTGGACGATGTAACTCCCACAATGTCGAAATTATAAACCCAATGAATGATTTCTCTTCTAAATCCACAACCACATTGTCACCCTGTAAAAGTCATCAGCTATCGTAAAGGTTGTGTGCTCCATGCCAAATCTATGGATGTCATCCACATGTGAAAATTTATTTCTCCAAACCTGAGGAAATATGTAACCCAATAGAACATTTGGTTTGAAAGGACATGAGCGTATAAACTGGCACTTTAGGGCGACATGTCTATTTTCACCGTGATTTTAAGGAGGTGGGGGGTCAAGCTTGATCCAGCTCTTACAGGTTGGCGATATAAAAAGCAGAAAGATAGGGAGAACGCTACAAAATGGTGCACAGTAGACAAAATAATTATTCAGAATGAAAGCATAAAAACTAGAAAAGAACCAGCCAGAGAGAAGGGAGGCCAACTTCACTGGGGGGGGGGGGGGGG
>JAIPMN010017856.1:45082-57117 GCA_020650975.1 Apostichopus californicus
CCCCCCCCCCCCCCCGTCTTTCTGTTAGAGCCTAGCTTATCAAAAGATTAGTTACATTATTGTTATTCTAGGTTTTACTCAAAATAAAATAAAACTATTAGCAAACTGCTTATCCACTAGAGAGCCTGTGTAAGAGCATGTGTAAAAGTACGTTGGCCTGACGTTTTGATCCTAGCAGGATCTTCTTCAGAGGCTAAATGTCTACTAATCCCCTTACATCTATCTCTTTGTGTTCCCCATGCTCGTTAACCTGTCTGTATTCTGTGCGTGTTTTGTCCCTTCTGTTACGGTTAATGGTCATTTAGCCTCTGAAGAAGATCCTGCTAGGATCAAAACGTCAGGCTAACTAGGTTTTACTAGCCAGATACCTGAGGATGGATGCATTGGCCCCTTATATCGCTTTATATCTGCTCACCAATGAACACCATGAAAATAGCTTTGCTAGATTTGAAATAATGCAAGATGATGTTGTTTCTACAATTCTGTGACAATCGCAAACAGATGTTGTTACCTGCAAGAAAATTGTTTAAATTAAGGAAGAAAGATTTGCTTTGGATGGCATGCTTAAATATTGTTTTTCATAGTAGCAGAAAGTTCCTCTTGCATTATGTTCTGCTGAAAAGAAGATTGCTATTAGTTTAAAAGAACTCCATTCATAATAATGAAGGAGAATATGGATGCTTAGAAGAATTATGTACAAGTTTCAATGTTAAATGAAAGCAACACTTGGCTCATATGAGCTATTACTCGATTAGCAAAAGAACTACAAAAAAAATTGACAAGTGATAAGAGTTAGTTCTCTGTTCAGGACCCATTGTCAACTATGAAACTTAAATGGTTAATAGAAACATCTTGACTCTGCTGGCATTAGTAATACATAAATTAGTCTTACAAAGCTCTATAAAACCAGATGGTCTCTAAAACTATAAATATATGGATTTTTTTAAAAGGTATTATTAGCACTGTCACTCCCAAAGTGTTTAACATCAAATATAGATTTTGTTACCATAACAAAACTAGCATTGTAGTAGTCGGAATGGTTGATAGAATCAAACACAAGTCTAACCCTAGAAGAATCATCTGCAAAGTAATATTTATAGACAATGAATGTAAAGACTTTAATTAACATAGGGAGGACACCAAAGCTAGAAACAGAACACTTTGAAACAAAGCATAGCTTAACAACAGTAAGGCTACACTATTATGCAAGGTATTATACATGCAAGTCTGTATTTCCCTGAGGGAGTGGCTGGAGGGAGGGAAGTCAGAAGGATGATAAAGTGGTTTGGAGAAGTGATATGGGTGAGGGAAGGAGGGAGGGAGACAGAGAATGGGATGGAAGGGGAAAACCCTGCAACAAGAGCAAAGTTGAAAGTAAATATGGAGATGATGAATGTACAACACAGTTTTTGTTAGATTTGTGGGCCATTCCCTGATCTAGACATCACACGACAAAAGCTACAATCTTCTCAGTCACTATAAAAACAATTAGTAAATATTGAATGGTCAACTGTCAATTAACTACTTTACATCAATTTTATTAAAAAGTTAGTTCATAAAGAATGAGAGAACAAACCTAAGAATGGTTTAGTTTCATGTGCTGAACAAAGCTGATAACTTAATTGCTACTACTGACAATAAGAAAATGTGATAACAATGTTAAACTTACAAGGTAGAACATCTGGGTTACGTCCTTTATAAACATTTTGCTTCTTCACAGCTTCTGTCCAGGGTTCAAGTTGACCCTGTGGTAAAGTCTGAATGTTGAAATAAAATGTTAAAATGCAGACAAATAGACTGTTCTGATAAAAAGAAAAATCCTCTTGCTACAGTAGGTTAGTAACATAGAAACAATCTACCTTACGATGATATTGCAAACCGCCCTGTTCCTTACTTAATTTATTTTAACAGAACTTGCTCGTATTGGTCTTAATGCATTATTCTTTACATATAAAGTTGGTATCACTTAAGTGACCTCCAGCAGACTATTGGCATACATCTTTGTAGATATTTTAAGAAACATGATTTGGTATATTGTTGCTATGATGCTGAATTGTATGAATGAAGGTGCATAAGGTGCAAAAATGGGGGCAATTGAGACAATTGTATAACATATTTTGCTTGAAAAGTGCAGCAATGGAATATCTAATTTAAGAGGATTGGATTCCAGTGACAGACACTTTGGCAGCTTTTTCTAAAAGTCTATCAGGTCTTTGTATGATAACTTGAAGGTGAAATGACTGGCCAAAATCAAACAGATGAAGGAAACAAAAGTAATGTTTACCCCTCAATTTGAGCATGGTAAACGCTATCAAAATGAAATGTAAACTAACTGCAGCACATTGAGAGTACTTCTACAGTATGCCAAAAATGACCAAATTTAAACAAGGAAAGATGTTCTGGCTTTCATATTCTCTATTATCATTACTGTCAATTGCGAAGTTATATTTTATAGTACTACAATATCCTACCATGAATTCCATCTCCAGTGCATTCCTTCCACCAAGTCTCCTTTGATGAATGTATTCTGGGAGCTCCGAGACCTTGAAAGGAACTGGAGCCTTCTCCTGGTTATACAAAGCGTGACTGTAATTTAACTCGTCTGGCATATCCTCATAGATCACTTTGTCAAGATCCTGAGAGACAGGAGGCTCAGGTAGAGCAGTATTTTGTTTAGGTATTGCAGTAACTTCATAGTCATAACTGCTTTCAACCTTTGAATCCGGCAGGGTCCGAGGGAGCTGGTCTAACTGTATCTCACCAGAAACTTGGTTCTGTACTGGTTCATATGACAAAGCATCTGCATTAGCTGTTTGTTGTTCATTGACATATACAGTGCTTCTTGAAAGACCTACAGAAGGAGAATCAAGTGTTGTAATCAGTCCTAACCATAGTCACTAAATTTCAAGTTTCTCAACCTTTGCCTCAGTAGAAATAATACACTGACTTGAATGTCATGTAAAATTCTGAAAATGACTCGACTCGACCGTAATTTGAAGTGGTCTGTTAAAACTCTGCCCTGCATATATTGCACAGAACATGAAATAAATGGATTAGAAGCAATCTACCCAATTACCACTGTGAAAGATGAAATTATTCATGTATATACATTTACAGAGGTTGACAAATAATTGTTTGAAGTAAAGGTAGCAACAGTCACAGTTAAGTCCATATAAATAGTTCTATATAATGCATTGAAAGCTTCAAACCAAGTGTAAGACATACCTTCATTTTCGTAGTTCACGTCTGCTTTGTTACTTTGTCTCTTTGCACTGTCTGTTTGAGTTGATTTCCTGCAAGTTGGAAAAAAAATGTGTAACGCTGTACACCTCTCAAGTGACAGATCACAACCAGACTTCCACCCTAAACTAGTTACATGTAAACCACTTTTCGAATAATGTTTAATAACTGATAGACATGCATAAAACATGCTCTACGTTACTAAAAGCTGAGTTTCTCAGCAACTTGTTAGTATCTTAAAAACTAAACATGGTATCAAAAGTTCTGTTCTCAGTAACTCTAAGTATCTCTGGTGAAATCTGGCTTTCATGCCTTGTTTACCTGATTTCCTGGGTTGGAAATAATACTTGAATGAATTGGTACACATTTATGCACTATGTGCAACTATAACCAATCAACCACCAAACCAACTGTCACTCAAACAAGTAAAGACGAAAAGGTAAGACAAGAACATGATGTCCTTCAGAAATGCATTCTGCAGACAAAATGTTTAACTGAGCATAGGAATTTCTGCAGTGTTGCCTATAAATGTCAAGTTTTACAAGGTCTATCATGAGTTAAGAACAATTTAAACTCACCTTCTGAATATAACAACTACTGCAATGGACACTACTAGGATGATGATGAACACAATGACAATTAGTGCAACTACCAGACCTGTTGAAAATAAAACAAATATTTTCAACAAAGTATGTATCAGTCATACGAGTGGTTTTCTTTTATATATATGGGCCTTTACACAGTAAACCAACATGAAAATCAACACATGCAGTTTTCAGTATTGAAATTGGTATTTTCTTTGTTCTATTAGGATGAGTGTTAGTTATTTGAAGCAGAGAGATAGCATAGAAAGTTTCAACATCCTACTTGAATTTTGAAATTTTGGTCCATTGGAATCCTATGGGAAAAATAACGGGCGAACATTGACATACACCAGAAATATAAAACGGTTGTAACACATTGACATACATCACATGGCAGGCAATTTTTTATAAAGTTTAAAACATATATAGACTTGGACATTTGGAGCTCTGACTGTTACATTGTCATTTATATAATAGAAATGGAAAGGGGAGGGGGTGGGAGAAGGAAGGTGGGAGGGTTATAACTTTAATAGAACAACAACTTTTGTGCGAAAGGTTAAGGTATAGTCGTCTGGCTTTGACGTTTGATACCAAAGTGGAAACAAAATCAAGTTCGCTACTGTTCAATAGTATGAAAATGTTACTGCCTACATAAGAATCGACTGGCACTATAAAACTATGTATTTAACTCTTTAACATTGTTTTTCACTTCAGGTTCTTTAGTTCTACAATAATATGCCAGAAAAAGAGATGAGCACTGGCAATTAACACAAAAATCAATATAATATGAAAGTGGGAGTCACTGCTTTCTCCATTTCTTATATTAAACACAAAAGCCTGAAACTTTGAAATGAAATCTTCAGCAAAAGATAGACAGATAAATTACCATTTGATGGAGGGCTTATCTCCTCCTTGGTTGTTTGATAGTGTTGATAGTCACTAGATGAATAATTATACTACATAAAAAACAAAGAGATAAAAATGAAAGAGAGATTAATGAAATATATAAATGTCATTTAATGAGGAAAAAGAGAAGAAATAAGCCAGACTGCAACTATTATAGTGATCAAGAAATAATTATAATTTAACTTTTTAAAATTGAATTAAATAAGTTTCTAGGAACACAAAATTTTGTTTGACAAGTAAATTGAGTGTTGTATAGTATTTTGCTATGCTATACTAAATCAAGTACACAGTGATGGATGTGTGTATTAAAGCATGTAAGCTTTGGGGGTTTTCTATATATATTCATGTGCTACCACCAAATACTACTGCACTTCTTCAAACAGGTTCATATTATTGTGACAAATAAGAAGAGATGGAATAGAACCAAAAGGTGTGGTATACCAGTAACTGTGAATCATGAAAAATAACAAGTAAACAATACAAAAAAGTAACTCACTAATAGTAACCTAGCATGGAAAGCAAGTGGAAATATGGCCAGGTGCACTTTAGAGTGAAGCTGGTTTACAATAGCAAGGTTAGAGAAGGCATCGAAGGTCTAAACAAATATGTTAAGATAACACTCACCTCTCCATTAGTTGATATTACATAGATTCGTAGGAAGATACTGTAATTACTTGCACTTTCCAGAGGATCATTTCTGGCAGTGAGAGTTTGACTGGAGACTAACTCAGAAGCTCGTTTCCTTCTGCTGTTTCCAGGCAACTCACAGGTAGATTCCTGGTTGCCGTCTACTCCTATCATCACTGTCTTTTCAGCAATGTATTCATCACTGTAATGAAGAAAAAACGATCATTGTGTCATTGTGGATCCCGGACTACTAGAAATGAAACAAAGTCACGGTGGATCCCGGACTATTATAGATGAAACAAAGTCATTGTGGATCCCGGACTATTAGAGATGAAACAAAGTCATCGTGGATTCCAGACTACTAGAGATGAAACAAAGTCATTGTGGATCCCAGACTATTAGAGATGAAAGAAAGTCACTGTGGATCCCGGTCTACTAGAGATGAAACAAAGTCATTGTGGATCCCGGACAACGAAAGATGAAACAAAGTCATTGTGGATCCCGGACTACTAGAGATGAAACAAAGTCACTGTGGATCTCGGACTACTAGAGATGAAACAAAGTAATTGTGGATCCTGGATTGCTAGAGATGATACAAAGTCACTGTGGATCCCGGACTTTTAGAGAAGTCTTCTATGCAACAAGCAGAAACAAAGCTTAGTAATAAAAGTATGGTCTATGCATAAGAGATGAAACAAAGTCACTGAATCCCGGACTACTAGAGATGAAACAAAGTCATTGTGGATCCCGGACTATTAGAGATGAAACAAAGTCATTGTGGATCCCAGACTCTTAGAGATGAAACAAAGTCATTGTGGATCCCAGACTACTAGAGATGAAACGTGGATCCCGGACTACTAGAGATGAAACAAAGTAATTGTAGATCCCGGACTATTAGAGATGAAACATGGATTTTGGACTACTAGAGATGAAACAAAGTCATTGCGGATCCCGGACTATTAGAGTTGAAACAAAGCCATTGTGGATCCCAGACTACTAGAGATGAAACAGAGTCATTGTGGATCTCAGAATACTAGAGATGAAACAAAGTCACTGTGGATCCTGGGCTATTAGAGAAGTCTTCTATGCAACAAGCGCAAACAAAGCTTAGTAGTATAAGTATGGTCTATGCATAAGTTAAATGCATACCGCTTGCAGTGTTGAGGGATCAGTTCGTGAACCAAATAAAATTTATTCTGGCTTGGGGAGACATTTTATGATGTTAATATTTAGTGTTACAACTTACAGAGTCACTGGCACTGGAGTCAAGTATTCCTCAAATCTAGTGCAGGATAGACCTATAACATTACTGCAATTTATGGCACCATGTTGTATCTAAACACCCTCCATATTACCATGTATTCCTATTGAGGGATTAAACCTCCAAGTATAAATTCAAGAGAGCCAGACATGATGTCTTACAAAAAAAACCTAGTGTTCAGTAGATAAATATATAACATGTATGTAAGGTGCAACCTTACAAGTCAAAAGTTCTTCAACAATAATACAAAATTTGCAAAATAATAGCACCTTTTTGCATTTATGCAACACCTTCAACTTTTTCAAAAGCTTTGCAATATGGCTGTTTTGCCCTTTTGATAAATTAAAATCCTATCTGAGTAGGTTAGTAGACTTGTCTACTAGCTTCAAACAAGTTTGTCTACAAGCTTCACAAAAGGAAAAGAATACATTTTAGAAAGAAAATACAGAATGGTACTTACTGGTCCATAACCATAGCTCTGTATGGAGCATCTGAATTTTCCTCAATGCTACTGAATGGGAAATCCTTATCTGGGTCAGTTCCAACTTTACTTCTCTCAGCAACTACAAACTCATAGCAACTACATGAAGAAAAGAGAGTCAATTCACCAAAGTAATGGTATTATCAAAGATTTACAATTTAAATCATAAAATGAAAGTGTTTCCATCAAACTTTCTGTTGTTGCATAAGATATTTCTATAAATGAACCAATGATACAACAGTTCATATTGTTGACATTATAAACCACAATGTGTTCAGATCATCTCCAGAAGTATCCCTCAAGAGCATTCTACTCTTCTTCCTTCAAGAGCACTCTACTCCAGCAATGCCTTGAAATGAATTGCACAGAACAACCATTGATGCCACCTTTGTTATTCTACACATTATCAAACTTTTCAACTCCAAACAATACCGTGTGGTCCCTGACATTAAAGCCATAAGCAACCTTATAGGGGTATTCTGGAGACAAACAATGTGACATTTATATCAAAGAGAAAAATAATCACCACTGATAGTTTGAGACCCCCATCTCAATGTAATTCCCCTAACTTTGACTGGTAGTAACCTATTTTATCTGGCTAAACCTTGAACTACTCCAGGAAGTTGGATAACAGTGGGGGAGGGGGGGGGGTGGTCTGTGATGTCATCTGGGCAAATGCTCCTTGGAAGCTTTAAAACCTGATACACTTGGAATGTTTGCAAAGCTGTCAAAGTCTCTGTACTTAGATTTTCATCAAATGTATCTTTTTTTTGTGGCAATATTCTTTTTGTTTGTGAATAAATGATTGACAAATTATAAAGAAACACAAAGACATTTTCAGCTGAAGTACCCTGATGATATCATCCATTCCGCAGTTGCCAGATGCATTTACAAAATATCACTAAATTATAAAAGTTCATATCTTCACAATACAATATGCTATGAGGATGTGGTTTTCACAGTTAGATTCACAAAATTGTCTGTTATTTCTCTCACTAATCAACTGTAGCCACCAGAAAATACTTTTAATGGGTCATTACACATAAATTGTTATGAGCAAGTATGGTGAATAGTCTACATTTCATTATGGAATCTATATAAACACCTATATCAACACTGATGAGAATCCTTACATAAGTGCTCCAATTGTACAAACATTTACGAAATGTAAATCCTTAGGAAAAGGAAGAGAGGAGAACGGAGTTTACAAAAATATAACAAAATGTACTCTGTTCTTCTCTACGGCTATATAATTTGCATAAATTATGTCAACAGGTATATATATATATATTATCCTGGTGCTTGGACATCAACTTCTTCAAGTTGACAGTATCAGTCTAATCAGTCTGTGCCCCTGTTGTGAGTATTCGAGGGAAACATACATTGTTTTTAATAATGCAATAAAGGCCTTTTTGTAACCTCCTTCAAGATCCAGCCTTTGCACAAATTTATGCAGCAGTTTTGCCTTTATTCCTATAAACACACACACACCCATAGACCTCTATAGTTACACATCATGGTCAGAATGATAGGTACTGTTGGTCAGCCGATTGAAAGGAATATTCTGAGATACCTTATTGGTCCATTTTCAGTAGAAACTGGCGTTAATGTCACTGTGATGAATGTGCTGTTCATAACAGCATCATTAAAGTCTGGAACTTCTTCTGGGACTGAGTAAGTAAATAGAAATTTATGACATAGTATCAAAGAATAGGATATCTATGGTTACGGTAATATTCTCAAGAGAGTGCAATTAATGGGGCTTCACAAGTCAACAGATATTAAAGGTGCTGGCAAAACTTGGAAAGATGCAGTCCAGAACATTACATAGCTAGCGGTTTATTTTAGTTTAAAAGTACTAGCATGTTAGTACCATCAGTTAATCAGTTATGCATTCTATTGTTCTTATAAACATGTTATAACATGTACATAAAGGTCATGGTAATTACTGAAGAACGTATCTCTTTGAAACATATATATATGTATGATGTTTCAAGTTAAGCTCAACTTGAGCTTTCTGAAGCATGTCTTTTTGTAATTAGTGCTGCAAAATGACACAGGTAGAACACTTGAGTCAACCACCCAACATTTCTACATGTAAATTAAGTTCATATGGTGTGGCATTAGAAATTTTGTTAACTCTCATTGCTCAGACTGATATCGAATAAGTAATATGTTATTATTAACTGGAAACATTACTGACAAAACACTTGAAATTTATAGTCAAACTACAGTAGGTAAGACAAATGGTGCCATATATAGCAGTATGCAGTCTTTGAAAATTAACATTTTTGAGATGGGGAGTGCTAGTCTCACCACACAATATACCCTCTCCATACATGCGCAATCAAACCAATGAAAATATATATTTTAACCCACTAAATCCACCAACTAATTGGATGTACTGTATATCATGCCTGTGAAGAAATAATTTTATGAATATTTGATTAGAATTCATACATACTTGTCCACCTATCTTAGCATTTTCTAGCTCATTAAACTTATCTGATGACCATTTTGTGCAAAAGTGCTAGTAATTTACTCAATCAAAAATAAATTCAACAAGAAATCAGGATTTCCAATGACTTTTACTTCCATGCTACAGTACCCTTGAATACTCCACAGTACACAGTAGGTACATTAGTATCTACAGTACATCTCAACAACCTCTAGTGAAAACAACCAAACATGATTGTCATACATATATCACAGTCTTAGAGAGAACTTTTACAAACTGACTGTTATTAAGTTGAGCTAGTCTTTCAATGAAATCTTCTGCGCATGCTCAAGGAATTTATAATATAGGACAATTCCTGAAGTGCTAATACATACCATGAACAAAAGCTCAAAGTGCAGACCAATGCAAAAAAAGAAAGTTGCTTTTGTTCTTCATATCAAACCCATACAGGTCCCAACATATTCATATTGCACTTCATAAACTATTCACAATTTCACAGGAGTGGTAATTGTCGCATTTGCAAATAGAGCTGTATTTTAGTACTACAGTCAACTTATTAATCAAAGAGTTGGTCATATTTTTTATATTCAAGTCATGTAGAAGTAACTTTCCTGTTGAATATTCAAGCAACTGTCAAGAACAGATAATTTATATTTTGATACCTGAATATTCAAAGCCACAGTAAAAAGCATGTTTTGTCACCTTATTGAACTAACTTTACACAACGAACACTGCTCTAACATCCTATTCCATGAACAAATGCAATGCGGATTCTCCACAAACAATAACCATCTCTATATAATCCTATATATTTGTACAAGTGAAGATGTGGATAGTAACTGTATGTTTCTTAATAAATGTTGAAATAAAAAACATTACAACATTGAATATTTCTCACCTGTTGCAAGGGTCTTACTAGTCATGCTCAAGGTATTACTAGGACCAGCTGTGTTATCACACACCACAGAAAAATTATACCCTGTATTAGGCGAGAGATTACTTAATTCACAGCTGGTCTTTTCACAACTTTGGGTTTTCCTGATGTTGATTCCAATTTCAAAGTAATTAGCCCTGCATGTGACATCATCATTGCCATCATCTTTGACTTCCCAGGTGAACTTCAGAGAAGAAGATGATTTCTCTTGTAGAATCAAGTTCTCAATTTCTGGATAATCTGATGAAGGATCATTTAAACATTATTGAGACTGAGACCACGATGGTGTGAAATTGAAGCAAAACAAAACCACTATTTGAATGAAAGCAAATGCTGTTGCAAGACAACATGGAATATGAAACTACATGTTGATGAAATGAGCAGGATTCAAACACAATGCTGACTTTCTTCTTCCACAATGCTCAAACTTTAATGGGCTCAATGAAATCAAGCGAAAAATCATAAATAATGGATAACTGCAGTAAGATTCATGAGATGAACATCTGTGAGATAAAGTTAAATGATTTAATTTATTGGAGGTCATTGCTTTTTTGAATATATATCAGACACAGTATATACTAAGAATGTTTAAAAGAAAATCCAAGAAGGTTTTGCAAATGATTTGAAAACTGAAATAAAGCGTGCTGATTAATTTTCGTTTTTAAAGGTCATCAGAATTTCCATGAAATACAAACTAAAACACAAATAAAGTGTGACATTAGATAAATATATACAAGAGTGGCACTGATGGGATCAGTACTGAATAAACCATGATTAAATAGCAAGGGGATTGAGGAACAAAGAAGAGAACGAAAATATTTTATATGTTTGAGAAACTGATAGTTATTTAGGGGTCCCAAGTCTTTGTTGAGACAAGTGATGTGAGACAATAAAAAAAATTCAAATAAAATTGCTGAGTGTAAAGTTCAGTACAGGATTTGAAATCAGAAGTAATTAAACACACTTCAGGGCCTTGGAAGTGTAACTAGGACGATCAAACTGCTCAGAAATGGGAAATTGTGCAAATTTATTATGAATATATTTCTTGTGATTACTAAACTGCAAGCAGAACCAAGGACCTGTTTCACCTACATAATTTCCCACTTTACAAAGAACACAGTTAAAGATGTAAATCACAATGAATCACAGGAGATGGAAGTGGATCGTAGACCATAATCAACATTGGAAATTTTAACCATAGAACTTCTGGGGGTACTGTGGGGTCTTATTTGATGATGAAGTTTTCCACATTGGAAATTGCCTATGGTGTTGGAAACTGGATTTGGAAGTCTAGAGCAAGCGAGTACAAAGCTAAGGTTAGGGGGTGGACAAAAAGTTAGCTATGGGGGTAGCTTGAATGGTTCTCCCACATATTGTCTTTGAATGAAGTAAACCCCTGCTTGAGTGTGCATAAGGAATTTGAATGGGGGGGGGGGGGATTTCTCACAAAGGGAATGCATGTGTAAGGATTTTGGAGATGTAATTTAGTCAGCTGAAAGTGTTGGCCTTAGAAATGCCCTGTCTGATAATGTAAATGGAGTAAC
>JAIPMN010017859.1:0-14185 GCA_020650975.1 Apostichopus californicus
GCTCTAATATGTAATCGTTAGTTTATTTGGCAAAGATCTACTGTGTGATCGGGAAGAAAGAACTAAATAGTACTTTTGACAAGTCTGAGGCAGAAAATGAGCCCACTTTTGACATATTAGTTTTTTTTTTCAGTTTTTTTTTTCATTTCTTTATGACTACTAGGCTAAATATATCTAAATATACAGTTAAAGGAATACATTTTTTTTAATGGACTGTTATGTTAAAATGGTAAATGCAAAAGTCCGCAAATCAGAATGCAGTAGTGTTTTACAATTCAACGTAGTATCTCCCCAATGTATGAACCTACCTGGAAAATAGCAAACATTACAATTAAATTCAGCTATAGGAGTGGGATAACTTGCTCTTGAATAAAGTAGGAAACTAACAAATCCAATATTTTAAGTCAATTAACGACTAATTTACAAACAGGATGCATACTGTTGAGTGTTGACGCTTAACACGATTGACTACCTACGCCTCCTATTCATAGAGGACTACAGTCACACCTAGGAACACTGGAAACAGAATCTGGTGTGGTTTTGTTCTTCTCCCAAAAATAGCGCCAATATTGATCATTGTTAGTTGAGTTGCAACATTACCACCAGTCCAGCTTCCTGAAAATGCTGCTAAAACAGGAGTTCAATTTTGACCAGACTGATCAAGATAATGCAGTACACAGTGTGTGTGTGATCCCTGTATACACAACAGTCCACCTGACCGTGCATGATGACCCATGCATTGATGACCATGCATGGTGACCATGTATGGTGACCCATGCATAGTGACCATGCATGATGATGACCCGTGCATGATGATGACCATGTATGGTGACCCATGCATGGTGACCCATGCGTGGTGACCCATGCATGATGACCCATGCATGATGACCCATGCATGGTGACCCATGCATGGTGACCCATGCATGGTGACCCATGCATGGTGACCCATGCAGGGTGACCCATGCATGGTGACCCATGCATGGTGACCCATGCATGGTGACCTTTGCATGGTGACCTTTTCATGGTGACCATTATGACCATGCATTTCATCCACAATCATATTTGTTGTTGTTGAGATAAGCCTGCAGACCCAAACAATTACCTTTGACCTCAACTTGAGGCATATAAAATAAGCAGAAGCAGTGGTAGGCACCTATTGTCATCCCTTGTATAAAGGAAAGTATAAGCACTCTATTCTGTATAGTAAAGTGAAAGCACTCTACTCTGTATAGTAAAGTGAATGCACTCTAACCTGTAGTAATTAAGTGAAAGCACTCTCTGTATAGGAAAGTGAAAGCACTCTACTCTGTATATATATACTTTACAGTGCAAGAACTCTACTCTGTATAATAAAGTGAACGCACTCTACTCTGTATAGTAAAGTGAAACCACTCTACTCTGCATGTATATATATACTTTACAGTGCAAGAACTCTACTCTGTATATATATAGGATATAGTGAAAGCACTCTACTGTGTATATATACTGTACAGTGAAAAGCACTCAGGCTTCTTACTATTGAGGCTTTCTCAAAAGTTTCTCATAGAACATCTACAAGTTAACAATTCCTTTGACTATACTTTTTCCAAATCACTGGACACCCACAACAACCAAAAATACAATGCTATTCACATTCCAAAACAAGACATTGCTCTTACATAACACATTGGTCAGTATAATACATAGTATCAGGATTTGCAAACAGGCCCTTAACAGAAGACACCACTCACAATGGGTCTATTTACCACCAATTGAAGGATTATCACCAGGTTTATCTCTGATGGGAATGAATGGGACTGGTCTATGTACCTCCCATAAAGAAGTAAATAATAGTATAAAAAGGAGACTGACTCACTCAACCGTGACAAGTCATTCAATAGTACTGACAGAAGTAATGCAGAGATACATCATGGCACAACTGTACTGGAAGTAGTAGTTGATACTGATAGTAGTACAGTAAGACTACAGTGGTACTTCTAATGGTACAAGGGTGATTATCTTAAAGTACGATGCTCTCGGTTAAGGCTAGGGTTTAGAAAATTAAACTTGTACTGACATGATTTCAATAGCATAGACATAAATTATTCAATATTTATTTTTTTTTACAAGGAAGGCCATACTTTGTAAAAACATGTATCAAAATAAATAAACATCCCACATCAAACATCAAATATCAAACACAAATAAGTTTGTTTTCAAACAAATTAAAATAAATAAAAAAGGCCTGAAGAAACATGCGTTTTACATCGGTTTGTTCTTCCTTTTTCCAAAAAAAAAAAATGGCAAAAATAAAGACATTTTTTGAAGCCACAAAATTTGCATAATTTTAGCAAACCATCCACAATACCATGTAACTGAAGGATGACTCTACACCTGGAAATCTGCCAAATCAGAAACTTCGAACCATCCTCCTTTTTCAATGGACCTGTTTGATCTCAGCAAGACAACATTACTGCAGATATGTAGAACTACGACATGCTGAAGCACACAGACCAGAGTATCCACAACGAGAAAAATGCATTAAAAACGAATACAAATATTAATGTTAATATTTGATAATCCTTATGGAGATCCAACCTCCAAATACCTGTTTTAAATATTGATGTGAATGTTACGCCAACGAACAAGAATCACTTCCAAAGACCACCTGTGGATGCCATTCGATCCTTAAAATTCAGCAACTCCTGCTTTATTAATGGTTATCTTTATGTATCTATATCCCTGACGAGAAGACTGAAAGAGTCGACTCCTCGATAAATACGTTACGACTTACGAAGACGGCAACGTTTGAAAATATGAAATGGTTTGATATCGGATAAGAACAGCTCCAAATATGAGTCATACTGTTCCTAATCGAAGATTGACTTTTGTTTTAAAGGTAAACAAATGCTGAAAATACCATTCGAGCAAATCACCCCCCCCCCCCTCCACTTGCATAACCAGCAGTTATCTTTCCCATATTTTATTGGCTAATCAACAAACAGTGACAGTATGTACACCTGCATGGTTTGATCAGGGAGCTGCTACTCTACATTGGGTCAAAGTACAACAACGTGTGCATACTGTATGCAATATAGTCATCAAATTAGCCTTTTAAGCCAGTGATTGTGCTTACTATTATCATGATAATTGTGGCATAAGAATGTGACATACCACCCTTCATATCCTTTTCTCAAAATTTTTTTTTTTACGGTTTCCCGAAAGGGAATAACAATGGATCGAGTCACTCTAATCGACCTTGCAAAATTTGTGACGGGGACCGCCGAATGCAAAGTTGGCGATGACTATAACACGGATCGCAAAGTCGGTGATTACCAAGACTGTCAGATTCGTACGACACGGCAGCATGCAGAAACGTTGTACTCAAAAGTCGAAGCCATAGTGAATTAATTAGGTCTATGCACGCAAATTCTTCAATACCGCCCTCATTACATTTCGGGAAGTATGTCAGACTGTAGTTTTGGTTTTATCTTGCAGTGCGAGGAGCTGTACATACATACTGAAATCTCACAATATTTACATTATTTTTATTTTTATTTACAGAGCTATACTGTATACCCAGCTGACGACTGACTTAAAACGCTAGGCTGTGAAAGGGAGACACTCCCTTAAAATGTGGTTGCTTTTGTCACATGATTGAATACAACTTCTGAACCCCTTCCCTATCCCCAGCCACACCCCCTTTCTACCCCACATTCCCAACCACCCATATCTTTTTAAAGCAATTCCATATCAATCGATTTAGAATGGTTGAACACAACAACTCCTTTTCCCACCCCCCCTCCCAATCCCCCTACCCTAGCCATATCTATCTATCCCACATTCCAACCACCCATATCATTTTAGAGCAATTCCACATCAATCCAATTAGAAAAAGTTGAACACAACAACTTCTTCTACCCTCCCCCCCCCCCTTTCCCAGCCCATACCGATCAAGCTCAAAGAGATTCTCTTTGGAATCCACAAGAATACATCCTACCATACTTGTTAAACAAACCTATTAAACTGCCGCCGACGGTACTATACACGCCGTCATTTACACTGTCGCTCACTCACTCGACGCAAATCAGTGAGAAATGTAATATCGGTGAAAACCGTTTCCCAAATTCTTCATCAGTTGCAAGGAAAGCGATCCCCCCAATCAACGATGGTTAATTCGACGGGTTTAAAAAAAAAAGTAGTCTCCAAACCGAAGAAAAACGTTGAAAATCTCCGATTCCAATCCCATCCTAGGAAGAGTAATTATTCCACTCGTCCATCCACGACTGACACATGTGAAGTATATAAACAGTATGGTCAAGGAGAATGGAGATGCATGGACGCACATACATATATATACCTCTGTAGACTTTGTATGACTCATTTATATATATATCCGACTAATAATTCTGTGCCAAAACATTTTCAGGGGGAGCGGGTGAATTTTTTTTCGAAACCAACCTCTTATTTGGTCAGCTCCTCTCTGAAATAACTGTCCTTGGACTCTGACGATACCTTCGAAAGGAAAAGAGAGACGGTACATCTCTCCCACGAGCGGCGACTAAATGACTACGACCAACATTTACATAATTTGCACATCGCAAAACTGACAAATGACCAGTTGATGGCTTTTGCATCCCTCTCCTTCCCCTGTTCTGGTTGATAATTTCCTTCCTTTTTTTCCGTCTTCTAAACCATTACGACATCTTCTTTATTCTATTTACCTTCCTTTTTTCTTTTTTCTTTTTCTTATTCTTTTGGTAGTATTTTGCGCCGCAAAACTGAAGCAAGCAGACTTAAAAGAATATCTCGAGGGATTAGTAAAACATTTCACCCGAGGTATATATATCCCCCCCCCCCCCCTGATTCAGAGAGCCACAATCATGCAACGGGAAGGAAGTTAATATCAGCGTAACCAAGGCTGGACGGAGTAAAAACTCTCGGGCGATTATTAGGGTCTTATATTTTAAGCAAGTGGCTGCTGCTGACTCAGATCCCTGTATAGCTGATTAGCGACTGCTTCCTGTTACGGCCGGTACAGGAATCAAAAAACAGGAAGCCATATTCTTGTAGATTAAGAAATAGGGTGAGATAGAGTAACATTTAAAAACCCATATTTAACAAAAGCAATCAAGTTAAATTGATGACCGTTGCTTCTTGTTCACCATCCCCAAATTTGTATTTTTAACACAGGAGGATGTGTGTTGAGAATCTCAATTTTGCTGGACGACCAATGTTTGTTGTTGTCGATGACGAGGGGGGGGTTATACCCTGGGTCTATATGAACCCTCCAAGAAAGGCAGAGAGGGTAATTATACAAAGACATATGTTGTAAAGGTTACTATCTTGTAAAGCATCTCCTCTATAAAGTATATTTAGTGGACGACTTAAAGCATAAAATTAATTTCGATCATGGTTATAGTTCGTTAAAAAAAGGGGGGGAAAAAAAAAAAAAAAAAAAAACAGCCCAGGTTGTGTTTTATATACCACTATTAATTTTTGACAAAATAAACCCATAAAAACTGCTGAGGGTTCATTAATAAGTGACTGGATGGTCACTGTTATTAGTCTATTAAGTACTATTAAATCATATTAGGTCAATTCCTCAGAATGTAACACAAAACTTCATGAGGAAGAAATGAGACATCTATGACCTATGACATGTTAACAACTCACCGACAAACTTGTCGAATGGTGATGAAATGCCATCCGAGGGTGCTCTGTTGTAAACTAAGACTGGAGCTTAGGAGGTTATGTGGGGGACTTGATCCAGGTTTTCAAGATTGTGTATGGTTTCGACAATTTATCCTTTACCGACTTTTCATGTTTGCTAACAGTAGTTGTACCAGAGGTCATTGTCTTAAACTCCAAAAGTCACATAGTAGGATTAATATTCGGCATAACTTTTTTTCTAATAGGGTTGTGAATGAGTGGAATGGTTTGCCTGAGAAAGTTGTACTTGCAAGTAGTGTCAATGGGTTTAAGAATGCTTTGGACAAGCACTTTAAGCATTGTCATCATGTCTGAGTGTTTGTGTCTTCAGTTTTTTTTTTCTCTCTCTTTAGGGTCCTTGATGGGGACTTAAGTGTCCCTCCTGATCCTTTTTTCTACTAAACTAAGATCCAATGAAACCATAACCTGAGACTACCATGTTTGGACACAGTAATGTCATCACAATGGTACAATGTCTACAACGCCCCAACTACACTAACCAGCATTGGTGTTGTTATTGCTATGAAAACACATACTGAGCTGTAACCATGCATGTCTGCAAGGAAACTTTATACAACCAATTGCTACTGTTTAAAGTAAACCAGAAAAAAACAAAAATGTGGACATTAGACATTATTTCCATTTTGTTTGCAAAAAAGTTCAAGATTAACCTCAGGTACTGTACTGCAAGAAAGGAAGGCCTGCACTATTGCAAAAAAATGTATCAAGAGTGTCGATCATCAAATTCCCTGGATTTATTCCCAAAAAATACGAACAGCTGACACTTCATTTCTCTTTCGTTAGCCTACCTAACGTCTCTCCAAGACCGTTCATGCAAGACCGTTTCCTTTGCGACTTACTCTTATTCTGTTTATTAACAGTTCATTACAGTACTATGTCCACAGTAATATTATTCCACGAACTTCATTGCTGCCCCACACACGCCTAGACATTTTAAACCTGTGTCTTTCTTTCAACTTCTGACCAAAGATTGCTTTAAACTTTAATTTCGATGAAAACATTTGACCTGCTCTCCTGAGAAACATTAATGCATTTATTATTTCTAAAGAAAACCTCTTCACCGTCCTACGACGATTCTCTTGCTAAATAAAAAAAAAAGTTTCTGTCGCCGCCTCCTGCTCCTTGAATCGTGAGAATGAAGAAGAAAAAAACACTGTTTATCCACGAAGGGCGGAAAAAAGAAAAACTGTTTATAATTCATCTCATACAATTCATGGCTTCCACAGAGTATATCAATTAAATCCTGCTTTTACTAAATCAAAATTTGATTACAGGCTCTCCAAAGAGTGTGTATTCCTCGCAGGCACTTGTGAGAGTGCCATTGAGGGAGTGTGTGTAGTATTGTGGTGTGTGTGTCACTTACAGACATTCCAGAGACGAGATGCTCGGCGGTTAACTCTGCTGGGACTAGCCTCGTTCACAGACCATAAGGTAAGCGTTTCAAAAATTAAAAGGCACCTCGAGACATCGTGTCCGCGAGTCTGCCGCGCGACCCGAGGCTTTGTCTGCGGAGGTGACTACTCCGAAACATCGTTTCCGATCTCGCTCCGCGTAGGGTCTGAAATTCGAACCGCCCTCCGTTGCGTTATCGTCTTGGTTTGGCGATGATGTATGCATTTCTTCACGTTTCACCGACAAACCCCGTCTATTAAAAGCCGGAGTGAACCGTAACTGGGTAATTTACTCAACCATGAAATTAAGCACCATTGGCTGTGTGCCCTACATCAGATTTCATATTTTTTACCCCGAGGATGAGGAGAGCTGCGTAACTATAGAGAGCACACAAATTCAGCGGTTCAGAACCGTCTCAACCGGTTCAGAACCGTCTCTTGCACAATGTTAATGATAACCTAGATCAAATTTAACTTGAAAATGGACAGTGATAAGAATCTTAGAATGAGAGAAATAAAAAGGCAACTGAGCAATCAATTGCGCGGGGGGGGGGAGCGGGGGGGCTACTGCCTCATGTAAGAAGAACATCTGCTTTCGGATTTTTCAAAAAAGTCTCACACCCTGCCGGTTCACTAGGAATTAGAAAACCGTAATTCCTCTACAGTGTGTGCGGTATTAGCTGTTACATCCCTTGATGTGAAACTTTATAAGACTTCTATATTTTAACTTTCAATTTCATATTTATATCTCATATTTTTGCACAAGTTAAATACAATATATAGCAAAACAGTTGGAAAGGAAACACATGAAAGGGAATAGAAACAGCAAAGACTGTCATCTATTAAGTAAGTGACCATGTAGAAACCATAACAAAACTCAAATATTTAAATACAATTGGGAAATTGAAGGAGGATAGTGAAAGCCTCCGAAATAGATCGGTAAAAGTGAGGAAGTTGAAAGCACTGTTCTTGTTCTATGTGAAAATTAAAGTGAGAATCCGCGAATGAAAGTAAAACTTTGAGTTATAATGTAAGCAACGGTGGTAAACTTTGCGGTATTTTGATTCTACTTTAACAGTGTGCACACTGGATTGCAGTTCACTTAAACTTTCAAGTGCTGCAGTTCCTGCCAAAAGTACATAGCAACCCAGTGACTGTAATAGGCAATGATTTGTGGGAGTACCAATTTTTTTTAAAACTTCTCAGAGGTGCACAAGGCTGGTGTAAATTGACCGCAACAATTAAATGACAACAATAATAATGTCCCAATTCTCATATGGAAAATAGTATTGGTCGTAGGTTTTTTTTCAATCTATAGCTCAGTAGACATATGAAGGAGAAATGACAAAAAATGTGCAATAACACCCCTCACAGACCCCTCTACATTCTCCTCCCCTCCCCTTCCTTAACCCCCACCCTTACATTTCACCAATGGGTCTAGGAAGATACACAGGCTATGAAAAAGTGTATTGCATAAGTGTTGATTCTTTGCTATTATTTTTTCTTTTTTTCTAAAGCAACAAGACTTTATTGAGATTTTCACAGAGTCAAACCAGCAGAATATTTCCTCTTCAAATCTATTTTGATAGCAAAATAAAAGTTTACACTCTTCAAACAAACACATGCGTTTATAACAAATAAACACAGTGATTAAAATTACTGAAGATAAGTACTGTATAACACTAAATGTAACAGATAAAACCTGGTATTAAACTTTTATTTCCAAAAGAGAAAATAAGTTTTAATCATAATTCTAATCTGAGGTGCTGTGACTCATGTGATTAATCTTCCCCACTTTTTGTATTCCTAATATCAACTTTTATAGAATATATGAAAAATTTCCTTTAATTACCCTTTTGTTTTTCCCATAGTAAAAGTAATCAACAGCATACTCCCATCTGGTTTGACATTAACCTTACAGTACACCTTAGAACACACTGAATTAACTTCAGAAGATCTTCCGGCAATATGCAATATTTGTTAACAGTAAAAAGCTTCTTATAAACCCAATTAAGTGTTCACAACTGTTCTTAGGGCATAATTATCTCATCTTTTAGTTTCTAGTACAGATTCAGACGTCATTAATTGCAAAGCACGGCAATATACATAATTATCGCTTCACATGACACTGAGCAACAGTATCAAGAAAAAAAGTCAATTTTGCAAAAAAATGAAAAAAAAAAAATTTCAAACATAAGAAAAAATAATTATTTTGATAAATTCAGCCAACGATGCATAAAGAGATCGGTGTTGCTGGAAGGAAGACTCATTATGCAAAACATACTTTATTTATGATTTTCATAATCAGTAAAACTCTACTACACAACCATGCACATCAACAAACACCTTGCAACCATGGTAAACAGTATTATTACACGGAAATTGAAAATAAAAAATGCTCCTCTGCGATTTGCCAGCTGATTGTCATCACCAGCCAGGTTAATTACTTAATCAAAACCGAAATTATTGGAGGAGAAAAAATAGAAGAAAAATTGTTATTAGAGCGAAGAGGAACTTGATACTTGATTATTATAGTTTCGAATTATTAATATTCACAGTGCTATATTTATCTTCAATGCAAAAAAGCAATATATATAAATATATATATACATAAATATATAAATATATATAGAAAGATAGATTTCTAACGCAGATAGAATTTAAGCGGAAAACTTCCGAAAGTTGGAAAGCGGCCTTTTTTTTTTTTACTCTGACATCGGAAGATATCTTCTTTCACACAGATTCCCATTAGAAGGTAACTCGATAGCTTAACGATTCAAGTTTTGCACATGAAATGATTCAGAACGATGTTAATTTGTATCCGTTCGGACTCTGTAGTGATAATCAATTCTAATGTTATGGCAGAGTCATAGAAAAATATATAAAAAAATCAGAATTATGAATGAAATGATTAACTTATCGCAGTACTTAGAAAAAAGGATCGTAGTAAATTTTTTTTTTTTTTAATTTAAATTTTGTAGTGACAAAACTGACTATTCTTTTTATGTCAAATCATATTATGAAAAATTATAGCTCAATACATAACAGACTTTTGCAAGCCCAATTTTCTGCTGACACACTGTAGTTACCACATAAACTCCCTGAACTCACTTTTACTTCAGAATTTTGTTGTTAAGTTTAGTGAATATGACAAATTTAAAAGCGGCGGAAACATCTTTTATCTCGGAATTTACCCTTTGCACCCAATCTGATAAAAAACTAAGAAATAATACTTCCAGCTATTATGAACAACAGAAAAACTGACATCTAATTTATACAAAAGTTGAAAAAGAGCAAAGAATTCATTCCTCTTTCCAAAAGATTATTTGTCATGTGATGCAGTAAGTCTAATAATAAAGAACCAGAAATACTCTGCTTTGCACATAAAAGTCGTCGACACCTCTGTTGAGATTACCACCCTTGACGAACAATTTGAGCAAATAAATCCGACGATCATTGGATATGACTGGCAAAAGAAGAAACAAAAGTCCCATAACGAGAGGACGAGGGAAGCGGGTCACACTATTAGAGGTGCAGGGGTCTATAGAGGAGATCTGTCCATGCATCTGTCCCGGAGAGACAGGTAGATACGGGGAACGGAAAATTATGGGTATGAAATATACCAGGATACTCATCAAGAGTGGGTTGAAGAAATTAACGAGGTAAGCCGTAAATTAGATCTCTCTGCCAAGCAGTAGGTATGACAGTCGCATCTATGTCTAGGTGTATGATCGTGTAACTAGGGAGTTGAAAGGCTTAAAGGCATGAATCTATGTGAGCGGCTCACGCAAGGCTACTACGTGTACGACGAGAAGCGGGAGTTCTCCCAGAGAGAGAGAAGTACCGCTCCACCAATTACCGGTCGGAAATTGTACGACGACGACGACGAAAGAGTTGGTAGAACAGTCGGTAATTATTTATCATCATCATTATAATCATTGTTATTACTAAAAATGCGAGGTGTTTCTAATGTTTATTTACGTTAGAACGGTTCGTAGATTCGTGAAGGAAACGAAAATTGTACCTTGGGGGTTGGCATTCCAGAGGAGAAGCTAAGTAGGCTTGTTGTGATAGGAGAAGAATATAAAGCAGATTATATTTCAGTATTTGTCTCTTAATTGGCTGATGATTCATATCACAAATACATCACATCTCAAGTTCTAAGTATTTTGCCCCTTTTATTTATTTATTTTATTTTTTCCCCCCTGCCATATTCGTTCATGTTTTCATTCTTTGTCACAACTTACCGATAGGATGAATGTTTGATTGGAATACACCATCATAATGATGCTATGCATATGTTATGTGCTATTATGTAGATTTAATGCTTCTTGGGGGGAAATCGGTCTTAAAGGAGGATAGGATGCTAAGAAAAACTTTTTTCTTCATTTTTTTTTTTAAATTCAAAGGTTTACAAGCAAACAAACAGTTCATACACCTGTCCATAAAATACAGTAGCCATTAAAAAAAATGGCCTGTTATTACAGAATTTTGACAAATGAATATATAATATTGTTCTATAAAATCACATTTTTACATAAATTTTCTCAAATGGACTATGGCTTGTATGCTTGTATGCCACTTGATCCTTTCATTTCAAACGTGGCGCATTGCCATGGGTCAAAGGTCAGCATTTCCGCAAATTACACAATGTTCTGAAATGTATCAGCTTGGGTAGATACTGATGCCAAGAGGATCTACAAATTTGGCAAAGACTAGATTGCATATTACGGTCTATAAGTTACTACATAAATTTCTGACAAAGTAATCATTCTTCCAAATTTGGACTTTGTTTTTAGCCTACAGTAGGGTAGTGCCCGTGGCATCCAGTTCAACTATGCCGAGGTGACCCCATTTCACTTCACTGTAAAAATACAACTCTACGAAAAAAGTGGTTTCAAGTTTCCTAACTTTGCTTGTAATCTTTCCACAAAAAATAAACACCAAAGCAGTCAACTTCCCTCTCCGATGTGTGAACAACTCTCGAATGTTTATCACGTAGGAAACGTCTATAGGATTAATGATAATAATAATAGTAATAATAATAGTAGTCACACTATGGCACGGGAGCACACCATTACAGAGGAACTACTATGACACAATGGGGGTTTGTTTTTGTTTGTGTCTACCTATGCAGCTTGCGCAATGTTTGAAGCCCCTCTGAATCACTGTAGGATATAAATATTCATTGTGCTAAACAAACGATAACTGATCGTCGCAATTCTACGATCTTGCATTTTCTTTTAAAATTTAAGTTTTTTCTTGGATAGCCGCCACTTACACAAATACACAAACTTCTCACATAAATTTGAGGTCAGACAGAATGAATTTTTTGGGTACATATACCCTTGCTTTTGTGAAGTTTTTTGGCAAACCTCCCCCCACCCCCCCCCCCCTCCTGAATTTAAATTTGCAGACTGACACTTAAAATGATAGAGATCTGTGTGACCAATAAGTATCTACACAAAAGCTTCAGATGCTAACATCGTCCTGAGGTTTTGGTTTTCTTGAAAGGGACGGATGTGGTACTACTTAAGCCAAGGTGAATTGTTCACACAAGTTGCTTTTAACAACTTAATTCACTTTCTGGAGGTTTCCAAATCTGTTTGTGAACGGAGGGCAAACAATACAGAGTTTGTATTCGAGCGAACTCTGCGAGGCGGGCCGTGCGGTGTTGCATTGCAAAGACTGTTGTCGAGAATGTCTAGCTGAGTCACTAAACTCCAGAAGACATCTGCACAGAGATATGTTGACTCCCCCAGAAACATAAACCAAGGTTTTACAAAGCCCATAGACCGATGGCTAAAGTTAAGATTGCAAATTATGTTTAAACCTATATCATATACCATATCTTCTACATAATTATAGGATTCCTCAAAATACAAGACCACAGAAATTGCAAGGATTGTAAAGTCTTACAACAAACCGGGTCTTACTTTTACTCAAATGTCATAGGAATAATATAGTTCTCTGCCACATTTGGACACTGATTGCACCTGCTGCCACACATGAGAGAGACCAATTCACTCTCACCTCTAGTGTAAAACCTGTGTCTTTTATGGTCCACAAGGAAGAATTAAGATGGAGATAAAAAAAAAAATTCTGAGCAACAAAACCCAACAGATAGATCAACTTTCATTGTGAACTCAACAATATTGTCTAAGTAGGTGAAACTGTCAACCAATCGGCTACAATGAATGATATAGATGCGAGTCATCTCTGACCTACACACTTCCACTGCAAACAAGAACTACATAGCTACAGCTGATGGTTAAAGAACAGAGTATGTTTATTCTAGAAGTAAGAAAGCAGCCATAAATATTATTACTCTTGGGAACAATTCTACTCAGAAAGGAGGGAAAGCAAAAACAGAAACAGCTGAGACCTGAAAGAATGTGGGGCTTGTTGTTCAGCCCACACACACATGTGTCTTTTCAAGTATAAGAACTCCATCCAATAACCATCAATATAAACAGAAGTCAATATGCATCAATTGTCTGTCATCGGCTAGGTTATGAAATTTCTCAAGGAAACTTAAGCAGGCAGGCAGTTTGGTTGTTTTTGTAGCATCATTTTCATTTAAACACAGTTTTCATGAAATTTCAATATCCTTGCTCTTATATTCAACACAAAATGGTAACACTCAGTTATTGTATACTTCAAGTGATTTTTAACCACACGAATCGGACTGAATGGTGACCACCTCCAAAGAGCCTGCCACCCCCCCCCCCTCATTATTCATACAGGGGAAAGTCATGGGCATATCATACATCCTCCACCTTTCATCACCAACCAGCTGGCAAACAAAGACCCTTTGTTATATGTTAGCAGGTATAATTAATGGCAGGCAATTACATATAACCTTGGCCCTAATAGTTTGACAGGCCTTTCTGAAGGTTAAGAGGATAAGAATAAGCAAAGACAATAGACACTTTCAATCAGGAAATTGAAGTAGTCAGACCTTGTTAACAGTCAAACCTGAAAATAAAAAAACTCCATCAATAATAAACTTACTGTGAGCAATGCTTTTGCAATTGGATATATATGGGATGGATGGGTGGGGGGGGGGGGGGGGGGGGGGG
>JAIPMN010017862.1:0-12416 GCA_020650975.1 Apostichopus californicus
CTTCTCCCACCATATCAAGTATATTTTCAGGTGATTTATACCAGAAGATATAGTTTTGGGGTGTTTTAAGGCTTAGGTGTCCGGAATTGGAAGTGTCCATGCTACTAATCGTAGTACAGCCTACAGGCTGATAACTACTTATAATTCACAGATTACATATAATCGCCATAGCTAGTGACTATAGCCTGACCTATAGCTACAGTACTAGTATAAGACTAAGCCAAAGTTGCGTAACTTTTATTTTAACTCACTGACTAAGGCTAGACGATATTGTTCTTGTTTTCACTACAGTGCAATATCTGTCATCGTAGTTCATACCAAAAAAGGTTGAAAAAGGTATTCACTTCTACTTACTAGGTTACGATTAATCTTCGGTATTACGTTGCTCTCTCAAGTTGAAACTTCATGAAACTTTGCTTAGATACGTTTGTGCAAGGTAAGTTCATGCTCACTTGTTGTGTTTATATCGATCAGCTGTAACAGTATGTGCGGGTGTTACACCGGTTTGAAGCTAGCAGCAACTAACAGCAGCCATAAGTGTACACATTAACGTTGCGCACTGTTGGCCACTGTGGTGGTATGCTTAGACAAAATTACACCGACGGCCTTATAGACAATGGTATCAGACAATAAAGGAGATCCTCAAAAATATTTTGTATTATTTAAACGATTATAATTCGAATTATGATACAGAATTTGATGCAGAAATAAAGGCTAGATTTCGCATTGGTAAACAAATTATTAGACCAACAGTAACCTCTCATAATTGACAGATAAATTTACATAATGTTAAAGCGGATAACAATTCTGAAAATATTTTATCTTTATGGAAAATGGTAAAAACTCGAGTTGTGGAGCGATTTGAGAGCCCATAATGCTTCCATAGTAAATATGGAAATTTTCACTTTCCGGTGGTATTACCTTCAATCATCAGTGTTACAGCTAGACTTAGCGAGAAATTAAGATCATAAACAACGTGATCCCATCTGATTAGCGTGGATCAACCACAAGGTAATCCGTGAAGTCAACATAACTACCAACAAGGGAATGATTTCTATGTTGTTACATATTAAAAATGAAGTTATGGTGTGATTTGAGACTCCAAAGAGCTACCACAGCAAAAAGTGATCACCATTCTAACAATTCTTGCAAAGTGTGAAATACCGTTACTACTTTATCTCATTCTCAGCCCCCCCCCCTTCCCCTTCCAGAAATCTGACAGTCCCAGCAAGTTTATGGAGTTTTTGGCGGATTTAAGAGGCCAACAAAACAAGAGAAGAGTTGGAACACTCCTCTTTGACATGGTATAGGTCCACTTTTGATAACGAAACTTGTTTCTTGACCAAAGATAACTATAAATATTTTACGCCTATTTCAAGTCCGAAACATTCTAAATTTGAGGGGAACAGCCTCAAAAATATGGATTTTTCAAAAGTCGAATTATGAGAAAGTATACTTGGTAACATTATTATTTGAAATCGTAAAATATCGTTACTATTTTATCTCCTTCTTAACGTCATCCCCTACCGACCCGGAGGAAATCTTAAAGTCACAGTTGGTTTAAGGAGTTCTTGTGATACTTTTTAAGAAAAGACATCCAAGAAAGAAGCAGGGCACGATAAACCAATCAACAGACTGATCCGCTCTCAAGCCAAACCCCTTGCATCGAGACTGTGACTGCGGATCATCGTCAGGAGTGTGTCACGATACCCCCCCCCCCCCAACCCCCTACAAGGGACCACAATGCTACATATGACCTTAACCAATAAGTAGAGTTATTGTGACGACGCCGACCGGAAACAATTGCAAAAGACCGATCTACCAATCCAAATAACCGATCCAGCCTATATTGTCAAGTAACAGTACTTCGCAACTCAAAACTAACTTACCAGTAAACCATTTTAACAACATGGTTACTCCGACTATTTTCGAAGGTTCAGTTACGACATTTAGGATACATATATAACCATTCTAAAATAAAATTCATTCACAAATTATCCGGCCAAGATATGTTTCGCTCAAAATCAGGAATCAAAACTATATACAGTATGAAAAGTTTCCCCGGAAGGAAATGATGACGGTATTGAAGAACTTATAGCATGTATAGACTCCGGATGTGTGACCTGTTTAATTCGTACCGTGTAAAATTTGTCACAGGGTTTCTACTCGTCATGCGTAATGTTAGCATGTAATATACATTTTGAGAAGTCGAAAGGGAACTTTATTTCAAACTTCATAAAAAAAAGTCTGTTCATCATACGTCTTCTGCCGTGCAAGCAGTTATTTTCTAAAAATTAGATATACTTTCACTCTTGTTTTTATACGTGACCCCTATCAAATAATGGTACTAACTAAAGCTCTGTACATAGACTGCTGTATATGCGGTTACAATTTATGTATCAAACACAACATATGTTAGCATTTAAAGACATGTTAACTACATAATATTATCAACATTTACTAATTTAATAGTTTGGTACAAAGTACTATTTTAATATTCCTTTGATAATTTTATTCTACCTATTGAATGTTTTTTCTAACATTGACAAACAGTGCAGACCCTACGATTTTAGTCATATTTTGAAAGAAAAGTCACCCAGGAAAGAACCTGGGCACGAAAACCAAACAACCGAACGACTGATCCGCTCTCAACCCCAATCCCCTTGCATCGGGACTGTGACTGTGTGATCATCGTCGGGTGTGCATCACCATTCCCCTCGAAAGGGAACAGATACTACACATGATCTTAGCCAAAAGGCCGAGAACGGTGATCCTTCAAAGGTCGCCCAGGAAAGAAACTGCAGGGGCATGAAAACCAAACTACCGAACGACTGATGCGCTCTCAACCCCAGTCCCCTTGCATCGGGACTGTGACTGTGTGCACTGGCGGATCCAAGGGGGGGGGGCCAAGGGGGGCCATGCCCCCCCCCCCAAAGGTGAGCCAAAAAAGTGTTTCCGAACATCCGCTAAATCATATGATTGGAAATTTAAAAAAATCGAGAGGAATAGCAGTGGTAGACTAGTCAAACCTTTTTATTTTCTGGTTTAAAATTAAATGTATGAGCATGAGGATTTACAGTTTATCACCATTTTGCAGTTACAGGCTGGTTGTAAGAAATTTATCAGGCGCGGATCCAGGGGGGTCCGGACTCCCCTGCTCTTGGCCCCCAAAAAAAACAAGAGAAAAAAAAGAGGAAAAAAAGAGAAAAAAAAAGAGAAAAAAAAGAGAGAAAAAAATAATTAAATTAAACGCCAATTTTAAACAAGTAGGACGTCTTACAAGTCAGCCAGGTGTGTCTTTTCCGTCAAATGAACTATAGTGTGCACGCGTGCTACACGTGCCAAAAATGCCTAAAAATCTCAATTTTCAGACCATCTCAACTCATCTGATATGTATTACCATATTTCATAGATTGTTTTTTTCTCATCAATTGAGAAATTGCAGACATGAGATCCATATTTTCAGGCTAGGTACATGCAACTTAGAATATTCGGGAAGTGCCGTTTCCGGCCATCTGGGGGGTTTGTAAAGCCAAAAATTTTCTGGTACGCTCCGCGCCAACCGGTGGTGGCGCTCCGCTTAGACAGTCTTACGCTCAGGCGCGGCTGGACCAGTCAGACCCCCCCCCCTGTCACAAATCCTGCAACCGCCACTGATTTATAACCTATGAGAAATAACATTTCTTGAGAAAGATGATCCCAACTTTGTTTTATAAATATTTTAGAAAATTACATCTGGGAAACATTTTTTTTAGAAGTAAATTAACATCACCATTGTACACTTTTGTCGCACCAAATTGCATCTGAGGGCATTCAGCAAAAGAAAATTTTCCCCTTAGACCCCTCCCCATATCACTTTAATGCCACTTTGGCCCCTCCCAAACAAAGGTCCTGGATCCGCCAGTGACTGTACCATCGTCGGGTGTGCATCACCATTCCCCTCGAAAGGGAACTCATACTACACATGATATTAGTCCAAAGGCCGAGAAGCGAGACTGTGTGATACTGCTTATTGCTTAAGAAGAAAGTCGCCCACGAAATAACCCAGCTGGGCACGAAACCAAACTTCCGAACGATTGATCCGCTTCTAACCCCAGTCCCCTTGCATCGGGACTGTGACTGTGTGATCATCGTCAGGTGTGTATCACCAATCCCCTCGAAAGGGAACAGATACTACACATGATCTTAGCCAAAAGGCCGAGAAGCGATCTCGAAACGATCGCGAAGCGATCGAGAAGCGATCGAGAAGCGATCACGAAGCGAGACTGTGTGATCCCTTTTTAAGGAAAAGTCGCCCAGGAAAGAACCTGGGCACGAAACCAAACTACCAAACGACAGATACTACACATGATACTTTTTAAGAAAAAGTCACCCAGGAAAGAACCTGGGCACGAAAACCAAACTACCAAACGACTGATCCGCTCTCAGCCCCAGTCCCCTTACATCGGGACTGTGACTGTGTGATCATCGTCGGGTGTGCATCACCATTCCCCTCGAAAGGGAACACATGATCATCGTCAGGTGGTTATGATGGTTCACCTAGAAGGTGATCATAATGATACTTTGATCCAGCCTATATTGTCACGTAACACCATACAGTAATATGTGCCACAAAAATAGCTTACTAAGTAAAAACTTCATCAAGATGGTTATTTCGACTATTTGCGAAGGATTATTCACAACATTTACGATAAATTTTAGAATTCTAAAATTAGATACATTCGAAAATAACATATTATTCGGTATAAGATATGTTTAGCTCATTAAAAAACGATTGCTGTTTTGTGATTGGTTCTTTTCTAAGTTTATAATAAACCGCTAAGAGTATACATTTGCTTAAAACAGTGGCTGCTCAAAGAACCCTGTTGACAGGCTCGCACATTCGTTATGATTAAATGGGGTGTACATCGACTTCGAGAACTTCCAGTTTGTGCATTATAATTACGACTGTATACTCAGAGTCGTATAGAAGGTTATTTCCGATTGTGTGCACTGTATAATATTACTAATACACCAGCACCACCTGTTTAGGGTAGCAACGCCACCTGTGGTCCTTTTGGCGTTACATAATTAGCACCTTCCGTTTGGGTAGTAGCGCCACTAATTTACAGTAGCATCGCCGCCTGTAGCAGCAGGGAGTTGTTATGGAACAACTCCCTGGTAGAAGCAAAGTAGCATCGCCTATTAAGTGCAGTAGCGGCAGCTTTCACAGCATCATCGTCTCTTAGGAGTAGTAGCACCTTCTGGTTAGATTAGTAGCACCTCCTGCTTAGGGTAGTAGCCTCGAGTTTAGGGTAGTAGCACCTCCTATTTAGGGTAGCAACGCCACCTGGAGTCCTTTTGGCGTTCCATAAGTTAGAAGATAGTTAAATCCTGTCAGTTTAAAAAGGCAAAATAAAATAAAACTGTAGCAAACTGCTTATCCACTAGAGAGCCTGTGTAGGAGAATGTGTAAAAGTGAGTTGGCCTGACGTTTCGTTCCTAGCAGGATCTTCTTCAAAGGCTAAATGACAAGTAACAGTAACAGAAGGGACAAAAACACGCACAGAATACAGACAGGTTAATGAGCATGGTGAACACAAAGAGATAGATGTAAGGGGATTAGTAGACAAGGGATGGAGAGAAGAAAGAAACCATAACAGGGGAAGAAGGAGGGGTAGGAGATAAACAGTAGAGGGACAAAGAGAGGATTAAGGGAAGGGGATAGGGAATAGACTGGAGAAGGACAAAGACAGAAAGGTGTGGAGAAAAAAGAGTGAGAGAGAGCTATGAGAAGAGGAGTGATGGGGGGGGGGGGGGGGAGTGGAAGAAAAGTTATTCATGTCCTTCCTGAATGTTGAGCCCATGAGGTTGAATGGTGCGAAGGCGTTGCATCCACAGCCTCTTTCTGCTGATTCGTACTAGGTCAGGACGGCTACCTAAGGATTCAATCCCCTGTAGGGACATGTCGTTAGTGGTATGGTTGGGAAGGTTAAAGTGTTCTCCAACTGGGGTCTTAGTCTTCATGGTGTTGACTGTGGATCAGTGTACACTAGAGACCCTATCTCTATAGGGTCTCTAGTGTACACTATGCAAGGTACCGTATCTGTGATTCGACCATGGAATTCGACATAGCGCCGCTAATATACGTCATCACGTCTCTTACGTAACATTGTTTACATGCACTGGATTTAGGAATGACATAGTATTTCTACGTAACCCCAACCAATAAAGACAACGTACGGTAGTACTACATCAATACACCCGTGACTGAATACGAATACCATTGTCTATTCATCGTCCTTATTATTCTCTAACGTCATAGTTAGATAGACATTTCCGTTTTGCACTTAACATCTTCACACAGAAACTCTGCAAAATGCCTCTCTTTGGGAAGAAGAAAGATGATTCTTCAGGTAAACTAACTTGATGAAGGCTAACATGAATGCCACTTTAACTGAGTTACATTCCAAGGCCTACCAGTTATAACTTTTACGAACGTTAGGGTATTTTAGGCTTAGCCTAAGTTAGCGCCAGTTGTAAAGTTGTAATGTTACGGTAAGTCTATCATAACATAAGCTTAACTTAGGGGTATGAACAATAAGATATACATAGGATAGACTTGATAGACGCCGTATTTGAAAGAAAAATTATAACCACCTTTTCGAACTATTCTTTATTAAGGCTTCACAAGTCACAACCTTCATGAAAACAGCTTTAATTAGATAGAACCTAGTGTGAACACTGTGATATCTTAATAGTAAGTACTCATTTAATGCATGCAAATTAATGCAAATCAATTAATCTAAGGTATGGATAAATCTATTGTGTTTGTTATGTTGAATGTGTTTACAGCGAGCGTGTGTTAACAATAACACATAAAGTCAGTTTGAGATTGCACGTTAAACTGTTCAGTTCTTTTCTACCTCAATGCAGGTCATCACACCTAGGACCAAAGCTAAAGAAAAAGACATTAATCTTGTATTTTGAGGCACTGTTAATGTTGTAACTGATTTTTCCTAGGCTAGTCTTATTGGCTATACTAGCCAGAATAACAAAGTAGGCCTACACAACACTGTGTAAGGACATTTTTGCTTTCTTCTATTGCTTTGACCAAAGACCTTTAGCATAAATTCAGCATGCATCTCATTCTGGTGAAATCTGACCACTGTCCGTCGATGAAATCGCTTATGCCTGGGACATGGATAGAACTAAATCACAGAGCAAACTGAGAGTGATTTTCGCTACCATTGTCTTCTAGAATAAACAAGTATTTGTGCTCTGAGCATCGCAAGGTTAAAAACACCATCCTAACACTAGTAACAGTACTTCTAGTACTAGCCCAAGGCTATACAAAGTTCAGCCTAACTAGACCAGTCTTTATTAAGGTCTAAGAGTTGGGTGCAGGTTGCCTAAATCCAGTTCTTGCTGAAGAAATTAATATTCGGTAGCTTAGTCATTACACTAGTCCTAATTTAATATCAGGTACACATGTAAGTTATGAGTCAAACTATAGCAAAGAGTTGGGTATAGAATGTATGATTCTTGACATTTATAGCATTTAAACCACTCTGCATCTGAGCAAGCCTTTTATTTAGATTGTTGTTAATACATGATTTTTTTTCTTCAAGTTTTCCCCTATCCACATCTAAGCAACTCTGTAGGATATTACTAGTCGTGGACTTGAATAGATTCCTTTAGATGTACACATGAAACAAAATGTTGGCTCATTAGCAAATAAATTTCTTGGAATTAGATTGTCCTAACCAGGAATCAGAGCATACACAAATCCATTGCAGAATGTAAGTTTTAGACTTAAATCTAGATCATACTATTAAAGGAATTGTCTGGTGGAAGATTTGTATACATTGTCCTCATAGTTCTTACTTTTCTCTTTCTAACCATGTGCAAATTGTCCCCATTCGACGTTTTCTTCTTGTAGTAATCTGGTTTTCAAATTCACCAGTTTCTTACCGAAAGCACTGTTTGTTCGAGCACATCAATTTTGTGAATGAAGTAATGCGGGCAACTAAAGCAAATGAGCGACTTGAAGTTAGCACTCCCATTTCCGCGACAAATACACTCTCGCATGTAAACGCACAGGTGGTTGGCTGTTATATATTACGTACACATTGCGAGCGTACGTATACAGTAGGGTTGTGGGGGATCCCAGTAGTCAAGTGAATCCCGGTATCCCGATCCTGGTATTGAATAATCCCGATCACAAAGCAATGTGTAAATACTACCGGTAGTGGGAAAACAACCGGTTATTACATTCGTTTCGGTATCATTCCCGGGAATCCCGGACATAATAAAAATATCTACGTGTTACTATTTGAAATAAAGAAAACAAAACACGATTTTTTCTGGTTTCTGTGTTCTTAGTTTGAATAATATCTGATTAATTTACATACTGGCCTAGACCTTTATATTAACGAATCAACTTTTCACGTAGTAATTTGCACCTAGGCTACACTAAATCTCGAACGTTACTTGTGCTCAGCATGTTACGGGACCTCAAAGTTATTCTGAAATTTTCGTTATTTATTCTTCCTTCAAATGATGATTGTCAAGGTTCCCATGTACAAAATCTAACCCTTATGCATTTCACCTCATTTTGATATAATAATTATAACAATTTAATACATTTTGAGCCAAAACCACAGGGAGTATATCCAGTTTAAATCCATCTTCGCACAGGACTGTATATTATTATAGCCTAGGGTAAGGTACAGGTACACACAGCAGTTCAGTACTTGAGATTTGATGCCCTAATGAAATGGATTCGTTTATTAATGCGAGGGGTTCCACGTTGTCATTTATATTTATCTTTCGCTATTTTTTTAACTTTTAAGATCTTTTAAGTATATTTTCTGGAGTAAATAAAATCCGATTAACAATATATTAATAAATCTGTACTATTCTTATACATGTATGTAGTTAATAATCCCGTATTAACATAGCACCTATGTTACATTCTTATTGTCTGAAGTTCCAAACATGTGGTGACTTTTTTTTTTTTTCATTGTGAACTTTTGAACTTGAAGGGGTTGCCCTATTCCAATATCATGGAATAGTGGGGAACTCCCAATTTATGTTTGTGTACGGATTACAAGTTTAATCCATGTGAGAACGTGTTAATCTAATATCGTACTTCGAGTATGAATGAAGGATGGTGTGGGTTGCTTTTTTCCAAGGTTTGTGCTTTTCTTTTTGGAAATGTATGTTAAAAAACAAAGGCCCTAATATAGCATGTCATTTTTTTTATTTTTTATAAACGTGCGTGTAAGAGTATGTACATAGCCTAGGCTATGCATATTGAATGTATGACATTGACAGTCTCGTAACTAAGTGCTTTGAACCGTAGATGAAAGTTGAGGAAAATACCGGTTGTAGTTACGATACCGGGATTCATGTTGCAACACTACCGGTTGTGTGAAATCTGACTACCGCACAACGCTAGTATACAGCCTACCATGCCCAGTTGATACGTACATAGCATTGCACATAATACACTCTCACACTCGAACCACAGTTCATAAACCATTCTTTGAAATCGCAGAAATAAAATTCACGGATCAACTTTACAATAAAAGGAAGCTTCTTTAATATTACTAGAAAAGTATTTGGAACATTGAAAGGTGAAACATGGCAGAATAGAATGTCAGAGCAGAATGTAGTATTGGGAAGCTTAGGCTTCATAGAACTGTCCAATTGTAAACTTTACAGTAACCTACAGTACATGCGAACATTCTACGCATTTGAGCTGGACAGTGCAATGGAAACAATGAATTGTCTGCTGTTCAAACTTATCTTGTGTTACACAACGACCAAGAAATCACTGATGCACTACATATATGATGGCTTAACGATTGTTTTAAAATGTATCTAATTTGTAAGTTCTTTCACCGAAATACAAGGAAGGAATTAATCTGTATTCTAACACGGTTTTTGTTGTGACTACTGTAGGAACTGTATGCAGCGTGGGTTATGTCGCGTTCTGCATTTGCCCAGATGATGTCAGATCATGTCACGTTTGCTACAGTTAAAAGTATATTTGAAATAGATATCCTAAACGATTAAAAAATTGTTTCTCTGTCAAATGCAATATTATTGAAAACTATGTTTGGAAAATTGTTTTATCGTTTTTTAAGGTAACTTCTAAGGGCTACCAGACAAATTATACACTTTGATAGAAAACTCACCAGCAGATTGTTTTGTTTTATCTAATTTTTTTCTCCCCACTACACATTCAAACATGCCCGCATCCATCCCAAATTATTAGTCTGATTTGACACCACTCTTCATCTGTGCAATCATTTCAGGATATTGGTCTTAAATTTAAAAAAGATTCTTTATGATTATATGGAGGAAATATTACAACTAAGCACAATGTTGGGTCGATCTCAAATTGAATCCTTGGACCTATACTGCCCTAACTCCACATCAGAACATCTATGCATCCACTTCAGTATAGTAGTCTTGTACAGTAAGTTGTAACATTTATAGTGTTGACACATCTACTTCAAATTTCTTCTAAATAGGAAGCCTAGGACTTGGGCTATCATGGCAATAAAGTCTAGCAGAAATAAAGTACGATTATTATCCACTGTAATGACTTGAGGTAGAATCCTTAATTGACTCAGGGGCATCTACTTATCTGGATGCTACTGTAGGATACAGTAGGGCCATTGAAAAGTGGCCCTGTATAAAGATAGTTGCTCCAACAATTTGTCACAATTTTGTCCTCTCTGTATTGAGTGGAGGATCCTACGACTCTGAAACCTGTCTCATATATGCAAACTACTAAAGAGTTGGCTTGAATGGTGAAGTTTTCGTCGCAGTTACACATGGTGAACAAGTAAAAAACTTGAGTCGTACAGTTGACCTGACTTTGCAAAGAAACACAGACTGATGTCTTAAATAAAGACTCACCTAAGTTGCGACCATGGTTGTTGCATATTAAACCTTCTAGTTGTGGCTGACCAAAAATGTTAAGTTGATCGCTGTGTGTAATTCCAGATTTTTATTCATTTACTACCTAGGAATAAGAAACAGTAATGTCCTTGTTCTGTAAACATTGATCAGTAACCATGTGTGAGAGATATACTCGGATTCAACTGTGCACATACAGTACTGTAGCTACAATCGTTGTCATCTGCATGGCTTCTAAGATAGTCATTAATAGTTTATAGTACATGTACTCTATCCAACTTGATGAATGGTTCATATAGGTCGATACTTTAATAGGATTAACTGGTTAGCATTATATTAAAAAGTCTTCTACAGTATTAGTATATGCATGGTAATATTTACAATGCAGGGAACAATGCCGTTGCTACATCACATGCTCAGCATTGTTATGAACACAAGGTTCTGAGTCTGGGATGTAATCTTTCAGCCAGAGAAGCAAATCTTTAAATTGCTTGTGTCCAGCAAAAGCACACTTTTTCACGGGAAACAAACCCCAAGTACACACACACACACCCCAAGCACACACACTCACAGCTTGGCCTTAACAAAACATAATGAACACTTTTTGGAATGAATATCTTTCCTTCTTTCTTTTCAAAAACCACAACTTCTAAAAATACCAAAAATTTCTTCCAATCCTTTGTACAGATGATTGAATTAGTTTGAAAACAAATTAATCATAACAATTAACCGCAAAGGACAGACAACATTTCTATTATATACAGTGATTCTCATACTAAAAATAGTCAGTTGGGCATTTCCAAAATTCCAGTGATTGGATTGGCTAATAATCCCTTACCATTGTGTGTAAACATTCTTGCATAGATCTATAGTGCTCACCAAACACAAAGTATAATGTTTAAATGCAACTAGTTTGTAACATTTCTGGGCCCTGTATAGGGAGCGAAGTTTGTGCTATAGGCTATCATATGTGTGCACTTAAATATCATAACATTAGGCCTTGTGGACACATTTCGACAAGAAGCGCTCATGGTAGGAAGTTGTCGTTGAATTGTTTCTAAGAATATCACATATATTTGGATCATTGGTTTAATCACAAAATGTTATGAGTTTCGACAATTTTTGAATAGTGGGAAGCTAACATCTCTAATACTGAAAAGGATTTTTCATCTCACAGCAGATGTTCGCTCAAACTCCTTGATTTAACCAAAGGCAAGTAGAGCAGACGGAAAAACAAAACTACATGCAATAACAGCGAACTATAACATGCTATGGATGGAGGGAAAATGGGCGGGAAAACTAACTTGTAAAGCAATTCGCAGAACTGCTACCCGTACTGAGAACTATGAAAATGAATGGGGCGGAAACTGCTCCCTAAACAGTCTCAAATATTCCAGACATTCCAAGTCACACGCATTTGGCGTGTGACACACGCATTTCCAGCCCTTCACACGCTCACACGCTATGTGCACTTTATCACACGCAATCCACAAACAATCTCC
>JAIPMN010017863.1:0-12076 GCA_020650975.1 Apostichopus californicus
ACAAGATGAATGAATCATTACCCCAAAATCTGTTATGACGGTTGTAAAATTTTCAGCTGAGCAAACTTGTCCAGTGTTCCATTTACATTCTAACAGCATGTCTTCCATACGATGACCGGTCAGTATGGCTCTCTCGGTAATATTCCAGGTGACGTTTTCATAGAACTTATCGTACTGGTCCCAATCTACGATGGTATTGTCATTTAATGCCAGCGCAGCCAACACCTTAATACAAAACACGAAGAAACAACAGAGAGATAAAACAATGTCTAAGAAAGCACCATGACATGCATTGATTAAAAACAACACGATTTTATTGCAGCCTATTCTATAACAATATATAGAATTGTATAATACCACACCTTGCCAATGTCCAATACAACACCATGCCAATTGTTTAATATAACACTATGTCATTGTTTAATTTAACATCATGTCATTGTATAATATGACACAATGCCTTTGTGTGATATAAGACATTCCATTTCCTGACATAGGCCTATATACATATATGACACCTTTGAAATATTCTGGAATAAGGTTTGGTGCCAGAAAAATCCGGGGAAGCGATTTGATTTATTTTGGAAATTCTAGCATGATTCTAGCATGAGCCAAAACTGCTGACCTAGTACGAAATACATCAAACGTCCTTTCATTCGTGAAAGATAGTTGAAAATAAGAGTTTTTCCCTATATTTGTGCTTGACTCCTGTATCCTAACAATCCCATTATCCAGACCCAGCGGAATGAGTCCTCAAATCAGCAAAACAAAATCACCCATTTTTGTGGACTACCAGGTTGATTCGAGTTAAATCTCTCCAAACCTTGCTAAAACGTAACCATACCGCACGTTTATGATAACCCACTGCCATCCATCTAAGTCAGGGGTGGGCAACCTACGGCCCGCGGGCCACATGCAGCCCGCCAGTGATTTTTTTTGCGGCTCGTGAGATGTCTTAAGAAATGAAAGAAAATCAATCTATTTTACATAATCACAAAAAACGAGCTAGCTGCTTGGAATTTATCGGCTTTAATGATGCTAGGCCTATTATCCCCATTAATTATCAACTGTACTGTATTGACATTATATTTTTGTGCATACAGATCAAGTACACACACCTATTGCTTAGAAATCCTCGGAATCAAAGGTTTGAAATCAACAGCAGGTCGTTGGCTAGGTACGGCCCAGTCAATTTTTCACTCCTTATATCTGGGCCATTCTTTCAAAAAGGTTCCCCACCCCTGTTCTAAGTCATTAAAAACCATACTAGACATTCACAAAAGTTCGAATCTGTAAAAACGTTTACGGAACTTTACGCCTACATCCATTCAAAGAATTAGTATAACCTATTTACAATAATATCAATACTGTACGTTAACATGTAGACGGATATATGAATCGTTAAAGACAAAGAGGCATTAAAACTTCCATTAGAGCGAATCGTAAATTAACTGAATGACTTGGGATGTTTAAGTAATTGAGAAAAACTTGATAATGGTATTACCATGATCATAATAGTACAATTGCAGTAGGAATACACGCGCAGGTAAGATTCAATCAACATGTACAGCATCAACCTTCACAAGCTATTTATAGTCTCAACGGTAATTTGGAAGTATTTATATATAGCTTGAAACGCATACCTATACGTACACGCGAGCATTACACTTCGACGCGTATCATGTAAGTCACTATTGAAAGTGTTTACTGATCATTTGTAGTCAAATAGATAACACTGTTGCTCCACGTATGTCAAACTTAACTCTTAACAACTCCCCTCGTGATCACCCCCCCCCCTCTGATCCCACCACCGTCCCACTCCGCCTTGAATATGATGACACTACCCACTTATTCCCCCTCCGCCGCTGTGGACTGCAGGCTTCCGTATAATAGGAAAGAGCACAACCGAGTCCCTTAAGATCAAAATCGCAAAACTAAATATCTGCCTAAGCTTCAGCAAGAGGTGAAGGATGGGTAGTTGAGTGGTTGGGTGGTTGAGTGGGGAACTGTGATGTCGCTTGTTTCTTCATAATGCGTTTTGCCCGAATTAATGTTGACTGTTCTATACTATGACGACTGTGGTGTACAATTTCGGTGTGAGACCAGAAGAATTCATCTCACGGTTGCGTAGGTCCTGTGGGAACTACTTAATTAGACACGAAACGTCCATTGTCAAGTACTGCTATATAGTGTTGAAGAAGATTTGCATAGCCTATTAATGTTTTGATGTGGTTTAAGGCGACTAAACTTTCACTAAATATCAAAAAGGCGTGTTCTGTGATGTTCTCTGCTCACAACAAGTCCATCCTGGCCTATAGCCGCAACTGAATTAATACCTTCAACAACTATATCAAATGATGCTCACTTCCTTTAGGTATTTTACATTGATAATAATTTAACTTTGCAGCACCACGTTGACTAACTGAGATTCCACCTGTCAAAAGGAATTTTTTCGTTCTTGTTATAATAGGCCTACCATTATCCTACCTTACTTATTATCTATGTTCTCATTCTGCAATGCCGGTCTCTGCCGAAGTGTTCCAACCTATCCATTTTTCAATCGTAAATTCCGTGTATAACCACAACTTACAATAGATTTAGCAACTCTCTAGGCATTCCTGTAAATCGTTTGAATTCCACCCGCCATTGTATCTGTCCAAAGGCCCTAAGATTTGGAACCCATTGAATGATCGTTTTAAGTCTATACATACCGTTGCTAACATTACAACTTAATTGTTACGAAAGGTATTTTGTTATCTAAGTATTCCTAACATACCTTCTCTTTCATCCCGTCTTAATGTGTTAGTCAACTGTAGCCTAGTTTCGTAGAGAAGTGGGCACATAGTAGGTTTCTTACTTTGCCAATCTTATTTCCACAAGTTTTAATTCTTAAATTGTCTCCTCAGTCAAATCAATTATTTTTCCACATAATGTTCTACTATAGTCTATGATTTCATACTCATAATCTTATAGTATTTATTGTCAGTATTGATGTTTCTCACTATAGTGTTTTAACATTATCTCTATGTAATTGTTTGATTGTTATGATTGATTGGGTAACTGAAATGACATTGAGAACAATGACAGCCAAGCAGACGCGTACGTTTCAACGGTTTCTAATTTTAAGGAAAATCAACAAGAAGATTATTAAAGTAAAGTAAAGCCCTTTTTAGAATATTTGCAGTGATGAATATTACAGATATTATACATTCAATCAACTATATATCAAGCTAGGAACAAGATGCTGAAGTGGGATTTCATGACCAGTTCCCCAGATGTTGTTATACAACCCAACCTGGTATCCGGGAAGGAGTATATAAACTGGTACGTGACTTACATTTGCCTGAGATGGAGATTGTATGAAGTATAGAGCAAAATTCCACAAGGTGAAAAAGGGGTCGCAGGATGGGGAGAGAGGGGGGGGGGGTGTTTTCGTGAAGGGAGCGAAAAAAGAACGGTACTAAGGAAAGAGAAGGACAGCCGGACCGTCCCACAGAAATGCATTCCCAAGCATACATACTAAAAACTCTTGTGGTGTTGCGCAAAATCATCTTTGGTAAGTTAATTGAAACAAATAAATTGTAAATGCAAAAACAATCAAACTTAAGCAATGTTTTACTAACTGTCCTGATGTTCGGATTCGGGTGAATCTGCGAGTTTTTGAAGAGGTTGTAGTTACAGAATGTAACGGCAGGAAAATGAAGACTTTCCACATAGCTGACAGTTACCACGGTCGAAACAGGGTAGCCTAAATATTTGTTCAGTCCCGCCACGAGACCATGGCCCAGCCAGACAGATAAACATATGAGAAGAATGAACCAAAATATCCTGAAATGGAAGAAACAATTTATAAATCTGCGAATGTGGATACAGATATAAGAATCATTTTCTTGCCGCTACCCATAAAATTCAAGGGCCTAAAACCCTGAAATGATTTGTAAGTAATTAAACTGAATACTGAATGATTGGATGATATTGATTGCCTACTGACTGAAAATCTTTAGAAAATAACAACAACAACAGCAACACAAACACATTTATTTAAACGCGTGACATGAAGGAAGTATACTATCAGATTCTATCTGAAGACTTCGTTCCGAATCAGATAGTTTTGGTTTGTCCGGCCCTAAATATCCCAAATCGCAGTTTACATTTTGACCAATGGTGATTAATAACCAAAAGCATTTAATAGAAAAAAATCGTCTAACATGTCGATTAGTTATTTAAACAATAAGGGCAGCTATAGCTTTGTAAGTTCGAGCATCGATTTTTGGCGATCAAATTCTATAGCGAATTATACATAAAACAAAACGATCAAACTATTGAGCTGATTAAGAAAATGCATTACTTTATTTCACCATAGTCACCCAGACACTTTTCCATTTACAGTATGCGCTGGCAAATAGCAACTCGGAAATGAGGAAAGTTCAAATCATTTCCTATCTCGTTATTTGAAATAAAACACGCAAATATAAAGGAGAAGTTAAACCAATCAGCATCATTGTTCTATTTGACTAGAGATAACTATCACGAACATCTTCACCGAAGAACTAGAAACATCTTATCTCATTTTGGGAGATGTCACATTTTTAATGATTCTTCACACAAAACGCTGAACAGTTGAACAAATCTATAAAACACCATCGAGCAACATGTGCTTCTATTTGTTATGTTCTTATGTATAGGCTATTTATAACAATGTTTATTTCTGCAATGGACTTGGGTTTTTGGAAAGGATGAATCTCAAATATTGAAGCACTTAAAGATGTCATTATGACTGCAAGTTTGGGTTCAATGTCAACATTATTGTTAAAATCTGTTAGCATTATACCTTGAAAATATGTAGGCTTACGAGAAAACAAAGGGAAGGAAGGGGGTTTCCAGTTCCTAGTGGCTCTATGACTTCATACTTTACTTAGCTGTTGAACGGATTCGCCCATGACAGAGAACTTATAAGCTAAATAAGCTAAGCTACTAAATATGATGATTGAGTTTGTATCCCCGTTTTAGCCTGACAAAATTTCAAGAAAAATGTAAAAAAGCAGACTGAAGTATAATAACAAGTCAACGAAGAGATTGGTTTTGTATTTACCTTCTAAATGGGATGAAATTCCGGGTGGTGACGTATCTTATTCCGTGAAGAGTTGTTGTAGAACCAAATCTTTCAATTTCCGACGAGCACGAACAATTATACGATTCCTGTCTTTCGATCTCAAATGAATCGTCAGTTTTTCTTTCTTCCGGAAGCCAATAACCAAGATCCGAAGATTTGGATCCCCTGGGTGGTTCTCTGACCGTTCCATTTCCCATTCTGTCTCTATATAGTAACTGTGATATTTAGACTAACAAATGTATATATGTTAGCCGACCAAACGTTGCCTTGAAAAATTTTCGCAAAGAGATCTTCCGATACTCGAAGAATGAACCAATGTATAGACTCCTATCAATCGTTTGGACTGTGCACGTCTTGAAATGATCTATTTTAAATATCCATTATCATGGAATCATCCAACCGTCTGTAATGTTGAAATATCTCTATTGAATCCACGATGAGCCATCTGTTAATTTTATTCTGATCATAAAAACCCAAAAAAATAAAAGTCGGATTTTTGTCGGTTCCAAGTTGTGTATACACTGACTCGAAAAAACTTAAATACCCGTTCAGAACGAGAAGTCTCTGTAATATGGGCTAAAATAACACTTGCTAATAACAGAACTCAGCCATGCGTACAAATTTCATATCACCATCGATAAAACGCTGTAGCAGTTTATTGCGTCGACCTATATAGTGGATAGAAAAATGTTTGATTTTCAATCATTACTGGAATAGAGCAAATACAAAGTTAAATGTGGCATCAAAGTTTAATCTCACTGAATTGAAATGTCACTATGACCATTTACAGTGAATGGAAAACGTTAGACGCCAGGGAATTCAACAAAATAAGTTTATTTTATCATATTTCTGGCTTTTCCGTCGCACGCAATATTAAATCAAAAACGTTTAAGCTGAGTCAATTTTTATTCATGACTTGTTTTCAGTTATTCTAATCAAGCTGTGTGCATTAATTACGTCTCTATCTAATCGTTTAATTCTTTCTGGACTAGTATTTTTGACGAACATTTATCATGAGTGAAAAAAAGTAACTATAGCAAAATAAACCTTAATTTAGGACGATATTGTAACATCATATCAGTTTGTCTTCGTCTGATAAGATGCGATCCTATTTTCATAGAGAGAGAGAGTCAAGAGGGAAAAATAAAGTGTTAAAGAACTGCTTATCTACTTTCGAAAGCCTTTTGTTAAAAGTAAAGGACCTGACGTGTCGATCTTGGCAGGATCTAAAGACATAAGATCAAAGACACAAGGTTAGCAATCTAAATTTAAATTTTTGTAATGTTCGCCTGGATTAGGAAAATATTTTGCAAAGTAACAACACATTTAAGAATATGTGGTGTCCCTTGATTTTAAATGAAAAAAAAATGTAAAGTTCATTTTTGGTCATATATATGTCGCCTGAATTAGGTTAAACTGGCACAAAATGACCTAACACCAGTTTAAATTGACCTTCCATATTAAATTTACTCCAGGGAATCAATTGATGGATTTTCATGATCACAGAGTTGTCCATGCATAGCGTTATCTTGTTTATGTTAGATCAAATGAACCAATTGCTCCAGGACCTTTTAATCACATATTTAACTAGTAGCCTTTAATGCACGCAACTACGGTCAAAATTATGTTTTACAAGTTCGTTCAATTGTCCTCAATTTACCACACTTACATTGCTACATATCGTTATATAAGACAATTTCTTAGGTAATTTTTGGGGCGTCATTAATAATTCATTTAAAACATAAATGAAGCACCATATGAAATTGAGTGTTCGTCAAAACAAACAAACAACAAAAGGGGGGGGGGGAGGGGTTTGGAGACATTAGTTTTACATCTGAGAATTTACCACAAAATATCTGTATATAATTAGCATACATTAATTCCAAAACACATTTAATTGCACGATATATATGCTCCACCAATATTGAAAGCGAGGAAATCACGTGACCATGATTACCACAGGTAGCGGCTGTTTACTATTGAGTTACTGAATCCTCTACGAGTCGTGCTGGTAGGTAATTTAGTTCACTTTACAGCCACCAGTAGCGAAGCCTCATCAAGCATTGTATTTATTGGTTTGAGGGTCGAGGGATCAGTACACCGCCCCCCCCCCCTTGCGCACGACACTGGGAAGAAGGCACCTCTTACCATGGAGCACGTATTCCTTCACAAAGAAGAAACTCTACTTTGGACATTTTTCTAGCAAATGTATGGATATGTTAGCGCGGCATTCAAAGTTATCAATGCACAGTTTCATATTGGTCTCCATCATTATCCTAAGTTTCGTAGGCTAGTACTTGAAGAATGTACATATAGCTCTCATATTAGCTCTCATATTGTCGGTGGCCATGGGACATTGGAAAGGCCTTAACAATAATAAATAAATAATAATATTGCCAAGTCGAATTTTCGACTTATCTTTGTTGATATTTCAACTGTCTATCTGAGAATTGTCAGAGTATGATTTCGCAATAGCGATCCAAATAGCGATCCAACCCGTTTACGTGATATCTCATGTCGACATTTTGAGACAATTCCAACAATAAACTCGATATTTCAAGAAGTCGAAATTTCGACCTTAACAAGCTATGTTACTTCCGTTGGCCCTTCAAGGACAGCGTACCTGTACAACTAACAACCTTCCTTTCGTCTGGGATCCGAAGACCCCACACTTTTGCGGATTTCTGCTCCCAACTCCGACACAAACACTTTATGGAAGCTTACATGTTTAGCGTTATATTATTAAGATAATCTAACGGCTTACATCAAACACTGCAAATATGGAAGTCTCACTTTGCTCATGATCGCCATTATCTACTGAAATATTAATTCTAGCCTACGTTACCAATTCATCTAAAAATAATGCTGGTAGGTATTTTAGTGCATTCTACATTACTACTGCTACTAGTAGTAGCCCTGTTCAGCTGGTTTGGTATTATTTGGGTTTATTATTTACCTTTTCAATCACTTGACTCCGTGGCGCAACGGTAGCGCGTCTGACTCCAGATCAGAAGGTTGCGTGTTCGAATCACGTCGGGGTCAACAACATTGTTTTCCCTTTTTGGCCTTTTAGTAGCAATCGGACGATGTGTTCACCTTTAGGAGAACTGCCGCGAAGCAACAAAAGGCACGAAATCATAGGGGCAGGAGCAGATGTCACATTGAGTCAACAAACCCTATAATAATTCGTTCATACGTCCCGAAGAATCCTAGCGAAAGGAAACATGCTAGGGCAGGGACGTAACCAGAAATTTAAAAAGGGGGGGGGGCGGCAGGCGCGTAGCCAAGAGGGGGGGGGGGCGAAGGGGACGACCGCCCCCCCCTTGAGCATATTTTTTTTATGATATCGCCAGTAATTTAAAAATAGAAAATTCTTATTACATGGCCTGGGAAGTGCGATTTCCAGCGATCTGGGAGGCATTTTCGGCCAAATTTTTTTTTTTTAGATTTCTTGAATTTTTAAAGGGGCACCTTTCACAAACGGTCCATTATTACACTTAACGGAGTACCCACGATGTACAAAAAAAGTTTTGCCCAAAATGCCTCCAATGTTGCAGGAAATAAACAATAATAAGAGTATTGTATTACGTAGTAGACGAACTTTCAGGGGAAAGATTGATAAAGGTCGAATAGCTTCCTTCAACGTGAAAAGAGGGCTTTTCATGATATTTCCTGCTTTAAGTTAAATTTTATTTTTCGGGGTACTCAAAGGGGGAGGCGATCGTTCCCATTACCCCCCCCCCCCCCTCCCGCTGTGTTAGGGGCTAACTCTACTCACTTACGAATTCAACAAAAGGGTACTTGCAGATTACCACAAAGAGATATTTAGAAAAAGCAGATGAAGAACAAAATGGCAAAGGGGCAGGTACTCAAGTTTTCCATCCCAAAAAGGACATTTTTCATCTATGAAATGGGTTACTTTTCCGCAAAAGTTGAGGTGAGCAAGCTCCTCCTCCCCTCCCCCCCCCTCCTCCCTTTGTATGCTGCCCCGGGATATTTTGCTCTTGTATAGTACGGTTATGTGTTGTAATGTGAATTAAAGATCAAAAGTAAAGATCAAAAGTTAACATCAGTTATTTCCATTCCATTTCACAATCAAATAACACAAGAACAGTCCATTGTATATGAAATATATATATATTTGCTCTCATTGGTCAAAATTCACTTTACACTATAAGCTGCACTGAGTACAATTCAAATTCAAGGTTTTTGAACTTTAAAGCAAGCACATTTCTTTACTTCTAGGGCAGATATAGCTAGGTACGTTCTTCAGCAACCTCACCCTCACCTCTCTCCCCGCCCCCTCCCTCACCCATCACACTTCATCCTGGAATCATAGTTATAATAAGTCTATTCGTAAGTCTACACTTTAACACGTAACAGGTTTTACTCAAATACCCTGTAAATCAACTAACAATTCATACACAATCAATATGTTTCATTTAATAAAATAAAAAAAGATGGTACGTACCTTTTCAAATATTTTTATACTTTTACTTATAGTATCAAACATAAACAGTGAAATCATGTCAGTTCCATGTATAGCAGAGAAACTAACTTACATTGCAAAGTCTGACCCCACTGGTTAGGAATAAACTAAATCATTTTTTCTCTTAGCCATAAAATGAAACTGTGTCATAAGCAAATTCATCTGCCATAGTAGTACTGTGTTTTAAAATGCCAGTAATTTAATAATGGCATCCCAGTGCTCCCCCCACCCCATAACCCCACTTCTCCTATTATTCCATTAGAGTCAATAAAGCAATACATATGATACATACCAACAATAATTTCAAATGTTCTGGGTTACTTCCAATAAATCTAACATCACAATTTTACATTCTGCTAAGCAATAAAAGTCGTTCTGTATTTTGTTAATAAAAACTGTAAAACATTAATTTACATGATGATTGTGTATGATGAATACTGCAGCAGAAAATTCTTCCAATAATATTGCTAGCCAAGCTGAGATCACTCGCATAGCGAAAACCAATATCATAGTCAAAAGGACGAAAGTGACATCACAGACCACTCACTGACATCTGATTTGGATGAAAAATTTAATGTACCTGAGAATCTCGAATACATTATATCTTATTCCCTACACAATTGCCTTCTGATTGGCTACCATGATAAAATCATGGTTTGCTGCTTTCAGGACATGATCCATGTAAAGTGGCGAAATGACTACAAAACATTATATTGACTTTATTAAACAGTTCTTACATTATGGTAGAGAAATAAATTGTTTGTTTAAAATATGCCGGACTGCACTGGTTAGAGGGGGGCTAGAATAACCATGCAACCTCAGTCTAAAGTTAGCCAAAACTTAAGAGTCATACTGAATTATCAAAGACCACCAAGTAGGCGATACAGAACATTAGAGGAAATAATTCATTTGTTTAACTCTGGTCCTCAAAAGCTTAATCCGTCTCTTACAAAAACATAAAAGCTAACTCTACAAAAGTTTCTTCAGATTAAGTTCAATAATGTTTATGATATTTTGAAAAGCATATTGGCCAATTGTCTGTCACAGAGATAGTCACTGTGACAGTGACTACAACAAAGAATGTTATTGTGTGTGTGTTGAAAATATATGATCCTCCCCCTCCCTCCCCCTCCCCCTTGCCCTCCCCCTCACTCCAGCAAACTTTGACATGGAAGACCATTGTGTAATGCACCATTGCTGGACATGAAAAAGATTTTTTTTTTTTAAATTAAAAAAACAGCAATGTAAGTAACCTTATAGCTTATAAAACTCACAATTGATAGAAAAGAAAAGAACAAATTAACGAAAAACAAAGAAAAGTATTGACAAGACCCCAATTAATTACCAGCTGTCTTGTTTTTCCGTGTACTGACATACAAATTGGATATAAACGATTTCTTAAAGAATTTCTCTAAATTTTTGACTTCTTATCTGTTGGCAATAGTAGTCTTTGCACTTATATATGTAAAGCTTAATCTACTGCAATTATCCAGACTATCGTCTTGACTAATTGGTTTTTCAACAATATAAATTGATATGTATGTTATCTATATATGGATGGATTATCATCCGATTTTCATGGCTGTCAAGTTCTCTAAACTTGTAAATCAAGTAAGGAATTTAGACAACAATAAAAAATAAACAAGAAGAAAACCAAGAAGTTAAAAATGTAAAGAATCAACTTTGATGAAAATACATATCATATAAAAAACTGAAATTTATCAATTTTTATTTAATGATCCGGACTTGGGCTATCGTAAGTCAGAGGCGAAAATAAATTTGGAAAAAAAATCCCCCCCCCCCCCAACAAAAATAGATCATGTCAATATTTGTATAATTTAACTTCACGACCATGATTTGAATATCTGTGGCAATGATAAATGGTTATCTGGGTTGCTTTCACAAGATCTTAGGATGATAAATTTAACTTTTTTGTTAGCTCTTGTCTCATCAGGTATTTCTGTATCTTGAGAGTGACTGTCATTGGATATTCCTCCACAAACTCAATGTAACGTGGAATCTTGAAGTGAGCAATCTGTTAACAAATTAAACAAACAACAAAAAAGAGGAAGGATAAAGGAAAACAAAATTTGGAGAAAACTGATTATTGATGGAATATTTTATAACTTAATGGAATGGCGGCTTACTGTGTATTGTGGTGAAACCTTTGGAGCCAATTTTCAAGCAAGCGTATTCAGTCAAACGGGAAGGGGGTTAACTTTAAAAATCGAACATTAGAGAGTTTTGAGGTTACTGAAGAATATAAAACGTCCTTGATCCCTGCCTTCGTTATTCCTTTAATGATATCTAAATCTATTACATATGGTTACCCCTAGATTGACTGACAGCCTCTTGTAAAGTTGTATCATGAGTATGGGTTTTGACAGAACAGTCATACTGTCAATGGAATTTTCAGTAAACCAATCCTTGTTAAGGGAGGGGTAAGTGGAGAAGGGGGGGGGGGGAAAGGAGGG
>JAIPMN010017864.1:0-10425 GCA_020650975.1 Apostichopus californicus
GTGCATTAAGGTCACCAGGTGCTCAAGAAATGTGAGAGCTAGTGTGCATTTGTTGCGAGGAGACAGGTAAGCTGTTGAACTGTGATGTAAATGTAAAAGAGTTACTTAGCCAACTTAATCTAAATTCATGTTAGTTTATACAAAAAGAATTGTCAGAAAAACATAGCCTACATCAACAGGAGAGTATACTGTGCATAAAGGTCATCAGGTGCTCTAGAAATGTTAGAGCTAGTGTGCATTTGTTACGAGGGGACAGGTAAGCTGTTAAACTGTGATGTAAATGTATGAAAGTGACTAAGCCAACTTAATCTAAATTCATGTTATAGTTTAAACAAAAGAATTCTCAGAAAAACAGAGCCTACGTTGCTCTTTTCATTTCACAACAATTGCAAAGCCGAGTAAGCTTCATTTCATTTGTGTTTTAAATTATTCTTGTAATTGTTATGCAAAGTAACGGTTGAAAATTCTTGAAACGATTGCAAAAAATTTAAAAATGAAAGGTCTGAAAAGTTGTGAAACGAACTCCTTACCTTTTGAAGATAACAACAGCCACAATAACCATGAACAGCAACAGCACAACAAACACTATCGGTAACCATAACAAACTGGACGTGGTCTCATCTATCAACAATGGAATATTCAATGGAATTAACATATAATACAGAATGGTGGATACAATGACATAACCAGGGCAGGTGTGAAAGATGTAATAAAGGAGGACTTCTTTACAAGAACAAAATTAACTTTGATATTATACATTTTTAAAAAACACTACTTTTAAATTCTCAGAAAATGGTTTTAAACATCTGATGTCTATTAATTAAAGTGACTGGATTCTATAGTCTAATAACAGTCAGAGTAATACTACCATGGTAACATCATAAAGAAACCATCACTGCTGTATTTAACATAATGTTCACTTTCGATTATTATAACATAATTATTTATGCAACTTTTTTCTTTCTGCTTGTTGTTGATTATGTTTTTGTTATAGATAATTGCTGCATAGCTTCTTAACACCATTAGGCTCTTGGTGTAAACACTGTGTGGAAATATGTCCATGTCTACAGCGTAGTTAATCATACCGCGTTCACACAAAGACCCTCTTACAAGAAAAAAATTGTGGCAGGCATTGCAGAGTAATGGGTAAAAAGAGGTCATTTTACGACCCAAGGCAGGTCGATTACGTAATCTCAAGAAACTCTTCCATGATAGCATGCTATTATTGCTATAGTTGGGGTCTATACAGCAGACCTTTAAAGCATGTTCAGTTGTTGATTCTTCGATAGAACCATGTCTCATCTCATTTTTATATGGAGTATATTTCAATGATGCAAACTCTCCAGCTAACATGAAAGTATTTGTTTGGTACACTGAAACAGCCTTGGAAAAGACACAGTATAATGACAAACAGCACACACCAAGCATTAATTATTCGATGAAGCATGAGGCATTATATAGACTGTGAAATGCAACAGTTTAACTTTCATGTGATCCCAAAACAATTCAATTCAAGTTAATTCAAATTTAGTTTGTGACATGTACACAAAAGGAGCTAATAAAGATGCCTGGTATACATACAAAAAGAAATACGTATATGATGTGCACTAGAAAAAACAAAGGATGTTTATCAAGCTAAAGACCGCAATAAAATCCTGAACCAGAAGAAACGAAAGAAAAACTTAAACGGGAAAACCTTGTGAGAGCAACGAAAACACACATGTCAGTCATTGGTGAAACTGTATAATAACTTAAAGGTCTATGGACACGTATGAACAACATTGTCCTAATCACTCTAAAAGGTATTAGAAAATCATGAAAATAGCTCCAACTCTCATCAAAATCCATCCAAAATTGACACTTTTACAAGTCTTTTCTTCATTCTGGTTTTATTTATGAATAAATAAATTAGCTAATTATGCACATTGAGTTAAGGGAGTGATTGCCTAATTTTCTGTTATAACTTTGTTCTTACAACCATTGTTTCAAGGACACTGAACACAGGCTTTTCACCTAAGGCAAAGTTTTTTGGAAATATTATAACTGTCCTCTTTGAAAAGAGGAACATCACATTAATCAAATGATATAAGTGGGGGTTGAAATTAGGGGTTAACATCATAAATAATTAGAAATTTTGATGAGCACAACATACCACGTTATATATATATGTAGCACATATTTTAATGAATTTCCCAAATTTATCAAAACTTGAAATGTGTATATATCTTGGAAATGAAAAGAGCTTTTCGAAAATATCAACAGATTTTGAATGAGATGATCACACACGACAAATGTATTGAATATGTGGAAAACTGGTTAGGTGACTGTAGTACTTTAAACCAGGATATAAACAGTTTAGAGAGTGGATATTAGGATCTTGTTATCAACAGCTTATTGTATCTACAAGGAAATATCAGTTACTCTAACAAAAATATGAGAAAAGATTATGGAGAAAATTAAGGTTATCAAAATAAAGTTGAAGGGAAGTCGGTGGTGATTCATTATTTATTATGAAACAAGAATTTCTATGATGCAGTGCACAGTTAATGATAATATGTGTGTTCATTGTGTAGGAAGTAGGCCTGCTGCACGTAAAGAACATCCCTATGAAGTATTATCCAAATTGTAGTACTTTAGATCCGTGATGGATTTTTATTCCTTAGATAGTTTTTTAATGAATTAATGTTGAACATGCATACATTCACAGGCATACAAGTAGGTCTGTAAATTGATCCTCTTACAAATGTGAGCATATTAAACATTGCCAAAATGTCAATTGCATATGTGTATCTAATTCTTTAAATGTCAGTCCTAAATATATAATATTTCCCTTTCTTTTCTGGAAATTAATCATAAAATGTATATTACTGGCCTACACATGGTAAACTTAGATATGACGACAGTATGGTGTAATATACCTCTGATTGAATTTAGAAACAATTCTCAAGTTACATTTAAACTCTGTCCAATCAAAACTTTTGAAACCTATCGATTTAGTGTATTGAACTTCTAAACACAAAAATAGTATGATATCTGATTGGAGAGTACCATTGAATTCTCTCAAAATGTGCTAGATTGCATGTAGCAACTATTTTGTTTTGTTTGCAATACCTCTATCATTAAAATCTACGCTGTTCACTCATGACTATTTATAAAAATCACAATGGTATGATATCTAATTGATGAGATACATCATTAATATCAGTAATCAGAGAACTTGGCTACTAATGATAGATTCCATAACTTACTGGTTTGGATATTTAAGAGTGACGAGCTTACCTGTCTCCCCACAACCTTAGCACCCTCTTTCTACCGTGCCTAGAATGTCCTGGTAACCTTTATAACACTGTGCACCCTCTACGACCGGCTCTTCCAGTCACCACCCTTCCTTCTCATGAGACCACTGCCCCTCGAAAGTGATCTCTGCGTGGGAGTCGAGTATTAGTCCTTCCCAATAAAGTAGGAAGACTACCCCCCCCCCCGACTCAAAACCTAACATACAAATTTCCGATGGGAGGGATAGTTCTCCCTGCCCCGTAGGGAGAGGGACTACCCTTTAAGACCCCGTCCACGTCTGTACCCCTTAACTCTAACAAGAGAGGCCTAAACCTAAAATAGCAGAAGGTACTTTAAATGTTAGGCCCCAACCCTGTACACCGCGGTGGTTCGAAGGAGAAAAAGTATAAATTTTTCCCCAAGTTACTCCTAGTTACCCTTAGTTACTATGAGTTACTACAAGTCACTAACGGTTACTACAGGTCAATAAAAACAAATACTATACCTCAAGGTGAACTCACCGGATCGCACAACGACTTGTTGGTAGACCTTTCCTCAGGTCTTTTGGCCTGTGCTGGAAGGTGTTTTGTACAGACCGCTCCTCCATCTGGCTGTGTTCCACCACCCTCGGGGAGGTAGGCGGGAATGGAGACAGGTAAGCTCGTCACTCGTAAATATCCAAACCAGTAAGTTTTGGAATATTTACTTCGTTCCTCGCTTACCTGTCTCCCCACATCCTTAGCACCGAGTGGCAATGCCCGATGGTGGGAGGCCTGAGGGGTGGGACCTTGTACCTGCCGGACCTCGCATCACCATGCTACAAAAAGCCGCCTCGGCCTGTAAAGAGTCTGAAAGGTAAAAGGCGACAAATGTTGTTGTACGTCAAGCTGCTGTCTTAAGGATGTCCTCTTTTGAAACTCCTGCAAAGGGAGCTGTCGAGGTCGCTACTCCTCTGATATCGTGGGCTCTCTCAACTGCGAAGGGGCGGATAATCTCTGTCAGCCACTGAGAAAGGGTGTCCTTAGACGCCGCTGAGTAAGGTGCTCGGGGTAGTATAAACAAGGATGTGGTAGTTCCTCTAAGGTGTTGAGTCTTGCTTAAATACCACTTGAGGGCCATGACTGGGCCCCACAGTTTGTCCTCTACAACTGAGGAGAGCGTCTTTATCTCGGGGATGAAGATGTCCCCCGGCAGGAAAGATAGGACCTGATTCTAGGCTATAAAGGACAGGTCGGGGACCATCCTCACCCCATGGTTCTCAAACCTGATATGGTTCAGCTTTGTAGACACGGCATGAAGGGAGCTCCTTCTTCTTGCTGACGTGAGAGAGGAAAAGGGTTTTCTTTGTAAGGGCCGCCAGCGAGGCTGAATCCATTGGTCCATACAGCGATTTTGTTAGTGACTGCAGTACTGCTGATAGACCCTTGCTCACCATCCCCCTGATGAGCTGGGCGATGTCAACGTTGTTGCCTGGGGTGGACCCATCTGCAAAGCCGCGGTGGATTGCCAACCTGTAGTTTTTGATGGTAGACACTTGCTTGCCCTCCTCGAATAGAGAGTGGAGGAAGTCTACCACGTGCGTCAGAGAGGTCTCGGCTGGCAGTACCCGTCTGTTCTGTAACCTTTCCCAAAATTTTTGCAGCTGGGAATCATAAGTTGCCAAGGTTGATGCTCTCCTGGCGTCGGCTGCCACCGAGGTAGCCGCCTCCGAAAATTTCCTCTGTCTTAGGAAAGTCCTGACAACTGCCAGGCAACTAGTTGTAGGTGTGTCCCTTAGGATAGCTGGAGTGTCCATTAAGAGCTTTAGGACTTCCCTGAACCATGGTCTGTGGGGCCAGAATAAGGCTACCAGTATGACTCTCCCCCTGGAGTGTCAGATCTTTCTCAGCACCTGGCCGATCATGCAGAGCGGCGGAAAAGGGTAGGCTTCCAGGCAATCCCATGGGAATGACATGGCTTCGATGTGGGTGCGCCCTGGGGTGGAATCGCCTGAAGCAGAAGATCTGAAGTTTGGCGTTCTCTGCCGATGCAAACAGGTCCACCATCAATGCCGAGAACTTCGAAGATCCTATTGTATGTCTCTTGGGGTAGTGCTCACTCGTTGGGGTAGTGCTCGCTCGTAGCGTCATGCTGGAGTCCTTGGCTGTCATTAGGACCTTTCATGCAATCCGAAATAGTCTCTCGGAGTGAGTGCCCCCTTGTTGGTTTATGTACCTTACCACGGTTGTGTTGTTTGTTAAAACGGTGGTCGCTGTGTTCTGCACATTCTTGTGTAACCACTCCAGGGCCCTTTTGACAGCCAACATTTTAGTATGTTGATATGCAATGTTTTCTCTACTGGAGACCAAGTCCCCCAAGCTGTTTGGTTGTTCCAGTGGGCTCCTCACCCTGTCAGTGAGGCGTCCGTCGTGACCAATGTCATTGGCAGATTCACAATGAACCCTTCGTCCCTGTTCTCTATGTGATACCACCACTGCAGGTGTAATACGATTTCTTCAGACTGGGGGATCGGTGCTGTCTTGTCTAAGTTCTTCAGATCGGTGGTCTTTAGCAGATGTAGTCTGCATAGTCCCACCACATCAACCATCAGCCCCAGGGTTCGGATAGAATTTGGGCTGTGGTCTTTCTGACTGCCTTGATCCTCTGTTTTGAGGGACTGGTTATCCCTGTCGTAAAGTCTAGTACTTCCCCCAGGAACTGGATCATTTGTGTCGGGGTCAGCTATGACCTTTTACCGTTGACTATCCAACCCAGTTCCTGGAGGGTTCCTACTATCTTATGTATGTTGTTTGATGCATTCGACTCCGACTCTCCTACTGTGAGCCAATTGTCGAGGTACGCGTATAGTGTCACTCCTCTTTTTCTGAGGTGGGAGATGACAGTTCCCCCCACTCTTGTGAACACTCTTGGAGCCGTTGACAGGCCGAACGGGAGCGCTTTGAATGTGAAGATCCTTCCGGCGTATTGGAAGCCTAAGTACTATTGATGGTGTTGGTGCATGGGTATGTGCAAATTGGCGTCTTGGAGGTCCATGCTCCCCGCCCACATGCCCTTCCTGATTAGGGGTAGAATTAAATTTAGCGTTTCCATGTTTTGTATTAATGAAGTTTTTGTTCAGGGGTTTTAGGTTTAGGATGGGACACCAAGATCTGTCCCGTTCTTTGTTAGAAAATAAGAGGACCCGAAGAGGGGTCTCGGGTCACCCGATACATTTACAATCGCCTGCTTTGCCAGCAAGGCTGAAATTCCCCCTCTAGAGCAGCTATTTGGATTGGGTCCGTGGGTGCTGGGGTCAGTCTTCCTCCATCCCTGGAAGGCAGACTGGAGGTGCAGTCTATCTGTTACCCTTGTGAAATCTGTGAGGGCACCCCTAGGGCCAGGTGGCAAAAGGCGGTCTAGCGGAGGAGCGGTCGCTGTCCGGTCTAGTCGTCATGAGACTTCTGCCTGTGCCTCTCCTTCCCTATGGATGGGGTGGTCGACTGGTTGTTCCTCGTCCCCTACCCCTCGGGGCACCTCTTGTCGGTGTTTTGAGAGAAGTTCATCTGCCTCCTCTGGCCCGCCTGGTCTCTCTTGGACGGTAGGGTCTTGATCTAATTCTATCCGATGATTTGAAAATTCTGATTTAGCTAGGGTTTCTCTGCGGGACACTTCTTCCTGTTATTTTTGTTTGAAACTTCCCGCGAACAGGTCATCTCCAAGGGACGGTAAGGCCAACATCCTTGGCTTCCACCGATGGCCAGCAGATGGAAGATATGATATTATCCCTCCAGGCCTTCACTGATTGTATTGGGACTCTGGCAAATTGATCAAACGCCAGCCTCACGAGCGGACCCAGGAGTAGTAACAGTTGTCCAGCTTCATTTATGGAGACATAATTGTTGTCTGGAGGGAGCTGTTGGTGGTTCCTCATAAGTACTTCTGCAGCAAGCATGAGGACGGAGGTACACTTCATACATGAACGTGCCGCTACATCCACGTCCACCAGTGGCTCCTCTAATTACTGCGGGACGGATGGACACTTAAACAGAGCTTTCCAAAGTCGTCTGGTACTTTGATGGACCGTTCTGCTTTTGCTGGGAATGTAGTTCATCTCTTTTTGTCTGCAATTGCCTTGGTGGTTCTTGGTCGACTCGCAACCTCCCCTGTCGCCGTCAGTTTGGAGACCCGAGTGAGTTTCTGTGGTTGGCGACTCTTCAAAACCCAAGTGCTTGTGGAAGATCTCTGCCGCCTGCATTGTCAGTTCTGGAGGCAATGTTCCTCCTGCCATAGGGATGTCATCCTCCTCAAGGCTACATACAAATTCGTCCTCTAGGGGCTCGAACTCTGGGGGTTTGTCTGTTTCTGTATTCTCTCCAGCGACAACTTCCTCTCGTTCCGGGGTCGGTCGCTGTCACCACGACCCGACTGGTCGCCGTTGCTCCCCTCCAACTTCCAACTTCTGCCTCAGCTCCGGCTCAGCCATGCTGCCTCTTCCTCATGTCACTGCTTCTGGAGCCGGTATCTCCTCTTTGCTCTCCTATAACCGTCATCTGAGGAGTCAGATGATTGATCTGAGGCTGGTGACCATCTTCTCCTAGTGCCTCGCCTAGGGGTTTGGGACCGTGATCTACTGCAGTCACTCTCTTCTTCTGCTTTCCCAGTCTGGGATCCCAGCGGAGGATCGTCTTAGCTCTCGCTCTCGGTCCGGGACCGGCTCTGATGCAGCGACCCTCCGGCCGCAGGTTTCCTCTTGTGCCTCTCCGTGGGAGTGCTCCTTTGCGACATGGCTTGAGATGCTTTCTCCAGGCAGGCCGTGCCGGACTTCTTTCTGGGCAATTTTTTCTTGGCCGGAGCCTTGCCCTTTCCTTTGCCTTTCCCTTGGCCAAAATCAGACCGGATGTCGCCGGGACTGTGGGAGGCACTTTTCTCTTTCTCTTTTCTCTCCTGCTCTCTCTCTCTTTCTCCAATCTCTTCCTAAGCCCTCTCTTGGCAACTTTCCTCCACCTCTCCTTCCTCTTCCTCTCCCATCTGTTCTAAGTCTCCCTCTACTAGTGAGCCGCTGGGGTTGGGGATGAAGTCTAACTTGTCCTAAAGCTTATTCCTTTGTCCCGTGAGCCAAGCATCAATCTCTAGCCATTGACTGTGGGTGAACTGGAGGCACACCAGACACGGTTCCCTTCTGGTACAAGTACGGCACTTAGGACAAAGGTTATGCTCGTCCCAAGCCCTCCCTGGACAGAACATGGGGCAATTCACGCACTTCAGTTGACTCTGAGACATGACAGATAAACCCCAAGTTAAGGAATAAAACTTCTTAAACAAATACTAGCAAATTAATGAGCACCTCAGGAAATATTTATAGACAATGCTCAATTTTAAATTCAGGAAGGAAAACAATTTAAAAAACTATATAAAACCATGTGAAAGAATCATTAACATGATGATTGTTTTGTTAACATGGCTACTGTATGAATGTAACTTGGCCTCTGTTAATTAAGTTTACTGTAGAACTATAGAACTGAGCCTAACATTAGTCTATTCTGAGTACGTCATAAGACTGATAATCAACAAACTCTGTTCATTGGACAAGGAATTGATAAGTATCAATTGCCAAATTTTGATAGCTTACATTACATCCTTTGAAGTCCTTAAGCTCAAACACCAGTCTCGGTTGAACATGGCAATATTAAAGTTTAAATGTTTTTGTTTAGTTTTTTCAAACTGAACAACAGCTCTGTGATTTTGTAAACACCCACCACTGTCACCACATATGAAAAATCATATATTAATATGTATGCCATATGTATATTACATGCAATAGGCTAAAAGTGAACTCCCATTGAGATTGGTTGTTGAAAAACATCAGCTTACAATTTAAACTTGCTTCAAGTTGACCATGAATCACAATATTAAACAACCTTCTCATCTATGACAACCATTAGCATGGTTATTGGGGCAATTCTACAGGCCTAGTTAGTTTGGCTAATGATTGTTGTATTATCGCAGCGTTTCTTCTCCAGGTATGTATTGTATTCTCTTTTTTTTCAATCTTGTATTTCTCTGGTGGAAAACTTTTACACCCGTATTTATCATAGTTTCCTGTACAATATACAAAGCTATTGTACTATTTGGCAGCTGTGTCAGTAGTAGGATGATTTTGCTGGAAACGTACATAGCAATGCTGCAGAATTGCAAAATACCTCTGTACTTGTACTTGATGCTCAGTGTATTTGTTATTAAACACCTGTATCCAGGAACTGCAGGAGGAAGTTATTTCAGGCATGTTTCTGAACAAAATATTTCCACTGCACAGAGCTTAAATTTCAAGTTTCAACAGCTATACTAAATAACCCAGGAACAGTTTTAAGGACAATTCAGGCAAAATATGATCCTACCTTGAAAGTGAGTGGCAATGAAGACAATGTTTGTGCTGGAAGTGCATGACCAAAGGGTGTTTTGACAGAGAATTCCAGTCACAGTGTTTTCAGAACTGAATTTGAGAAAAATGTCCACTGACGGGAAAGAGTGGTGAAAGGACATCACGTAGTAGTATTATTACTACTACATATTGTGACAAAAACTGAGATTCTTATCGTTGCTTTGAACCTTGTCTGAATTATTAGAAATGACTATGTAACCCTTTTTTTGCCAGAAGAGCATGAAACCTAGCTTATGAGATTGCCTAAAAGATAGCTAGTTTAGCTCCCTGAAATCTAAAATTTCACTTTCATCAAACGTAAAATCTGGTTCATATGTTGGACGACTTACTTTGCTGTTGAATGCTGTGAACAGATACTTTCCATTTTATTGTTTTGGTAAAACTTTGCTACTGATATCGACTTAGAGTCCCTCTTAATCTTACCTATTACTTTAAATGAAAGCAATTACTCATCAGCAGCAATGTGAAAATAAGAGATTATCATAATGTAAAATAAATATAGTTTAAACTACTTTTCTTCATGCATGAGACATTCATGAAATAAAAAAGAAAAAGAGCCAAAGCTTCTCACCCTGTTGATGATCACTTCCCCCTTCACCAGAATCTTCATCCTCTGTAATGGATCCTTCTGGCACAGAGACTACTGCATCTTCTCCTTTCTCACTAAGAGGACCTTCCCCTCCTTCTGTTGTCAGTGTCAATTGGAAGCTGTAATTTTTGCCGCCCTCTAG
>JAIPMN010017866.1:915-15261 GCA_020650975.1 Apostichopus californicus
TAAAAGCTGGGTCGGGGGGGGGGGGGGTGGGGATAGGTGTTACAGTTTTTAAACGCTTCTCCGGGGCGGTCGTTTGACGTCAGTTTAAACATCAATAGTTATTTTCAAGAATTATTTGCTAAAATAAGTTTGATAGATCTTCCGATGCATTTTGAAAAAAATGCTGCCATGATATTACAAAATATTTATTAGCCAGAGTTCGATATTGAGATTGGACGAGAGAAATGCATATGCATTGAGGACGTAAGGTGTAAGGTGGGCGTTTAGAGTGTATAAAACGCTTCTCCGATGCTGCCGTGTGACGTCATTGTAGACTAATACTTTCATTTCAAGAAAGCTTTGCCACAATATTTTAAATAAATCTTCCGATGCTTTACGATGATATGATACCATGAAAGCTTAAACGTATACCAAAGATGAGAGCTTTATTTGAGGTAATAAAATAATGTCCATGAATGTTGTCTGTGTACGCAGTATATATGCTTTATAATGATAAAATCTGATGAAATATATCTCTGAAAAGCGTCAGTTTACCAACAATAACAAAAACAAAAATTCCAGCAAATTCAAATGTCTCGTGATCTTAAACAGTCTGTGTGAATTCATGTTTGCACAAAGAAATTGGAAATTTCGTGAGTCATCAGATCACCTATACAGGGTTGAAGTTGGCAAACAACACATAACCACTGGAAAATGAACACTGCGTACGTTGAATAGGGGTTGAAAGGTTAGTTGCCCAGGCAATCCAGCATTCCATTGAAGCAAAGTAAGATATCTCGAAAAACCGTCGATGATGGAATTCAACACTGTAGTCGCAGATGTTCGTTGTGTGGCTCAAAGGCTGAATGGAATGTTTGTGAACTATGACGAGAATGTTGTTTGCAGCACAAACTTTACCAAATCAAGCCAGGTGTTTCTGATACCAAAGTACAGGAGGAAATAGTCAAATATGGCATGTTAGTATGATTAATAAAAGTAAATTGTTGAGAAACTGTATATCATTCTAATGACTAAACGACTAGTTCTTATCGCATTTTACATAATATTTGTATTTTGTTTTCGCGAAGATAAATGGAAAAATACTACTTTGAGCAAATTTGGAAGTACTTAAGTTGCCAATGTGTATTGAAATAATGAGGTAAAGTCGAAATATTCAAAATTACCAGTGTTTTTTATTTTCATTTCTTTGTAGTTTGAAGTTATTTTCGTTATACATGTAGTGGATGTATTAATAAAGGGTATCGAATGATAGTGTGATCATTTGTAGCTATTTTTAATGGTAACACTCGCTAGGTGTAATAATATATATAGTTTGTATCTTTACGTGTAGGAATAAAAAAGAATAATGTTAAAAAGGAACAGTATTACGATTTAAAACGAAGAGTCGGAATCCCCGACTCTTCTTTAAAGCAATTATGCAATTATTTGAGATTAAGACGATGACGATGACAATGGCGATATCTGTTGATTACAACATAGGCCATCGTCATGTGAGTTCATCAGAAAATTGCAATAACTCCACAACTCTTAATCTACATTTGGAAGGTAACCGTTGAGTAATAGCTGGTACATACACGCTCAATTATTTTAGCCCCATAAGACACCACTTTTGGGGTGATTGGGCACACATTTTATTTCTATATCAATTGCAACAATTTAAAATTCCACATAGCAAGGTACAATAGTACCCGTTGGGCTCTTGTTTGTTGAGTATTATTCGGTGTTTGTGTGCGCCACCTTTCTCAATTAAGATACATGAGCCAATTTCATTATCCTATTTAAACTAATTTACAGATAGAGTTTGAGAGAGTATATCTTCATGACAATCTTGGTGCGGTGGTTAAAAGAGTCAATGAGTTTTCATAGGGTAATTAGCGAATACATGAGTCTTTATAGATAATTTAAACATGGACATATTCCAGGCATTAGCAGTTGATGAGGAAACAAGTCAAGGTTTGTTTTGTTGCTTCATTTACTGGTCGTTTGTAATCATTGCATACCTTTGGAAGAGTACACATATTTTTAAATAACTGTTAGGCAAATGAGGTGTCATCTCTGGTAACATCCCCTCACTTTTCAGCATAGCAGGTGAACATTATAGTAGAACAGTGCATTATTTCTTCTATATTGTTGCTTTAGATAACGTGCGTGAGTTTGTCGTTATATAATTATCTGATATTTCCAAGCACTTGTTCTTTCACAGTTAAAGGTAAACAAAAGCACACAATAAAAGCTTGTGACCAATCTGTCTAAAAAATGATATGAACTATAGGGAAGGCGAAAGGCCAACATCGTTCATTATTTCAATATTTTTCATGTAGGGATATATTGACACTGTGTAATGTATGTCCATTTGTCAAAACGAGTAGATATACCCTTTTGATTATAATATTCACTAATGATTATGGTAGTTCAACAGAAATCCAACACTGAATCTTGTAATTTTGTGAATGGCAAGTTGGATAAATACCATATGCTTATTTGAAATAGATACCAAATTTAGTCTGCCACTCCAAGTAGAACTGATTAATTATTTTAACCACAGTTTATGAGGGGTTGGAAACATATTTGGAGGTTGCATTTTGTTGAAAAGAGTGATGAAGTATGTGATGCTCCAGACCGTTTTTTGTAGGGTTATTTTGGATTTGAATTACCAATCAGAAGGTGCATCTTGCTTTTTTTTTTCGCAACGACGCTACGTTGGAGAATATTTGCCTAAGTAATGCGTATTTACTCAAGTCTAGCGTTTTTACTGTGCACTGATGCGTTCGATCGAAGTAAACACTAACAATGGAAACAATTGCAAGCAATGTGTAGCTGTAGGAAATGTACTGCCATAAACTAATAACTATACAACCAACTGAACTCTACATGAACTGTTTTAATTGTTCGATTGACGATATTCATTTTAACAAACGATTTATGGTTATGGTGTGATTCCTGCGAGTAAATTTTGCTTTAGAAGTAGGCTACAGTAATTTTTTTGTTGAGTTTGCCACACTCATGCAAGTTTGCATACTGTGCCAATGTAGACCTATTGGGTTGTAAAAATGCAAGTGCTAGTATTGCATTTGTGGGTCGATAAACAAAATTAAAGTCTTGATAAAACAAATTTGAAGACAGAAACCTGAACCTTCCTTTTTAAAAGACCTTTTAAGTTAGAGCTTTGTAGGAAAAAACATTTTCTTACAATGCTGTTGAATATTTTTTATTTTGTGATATTGAAATCACGTTTGCTTACACCATTTATTTTCTGTGACGTCATTGCTTACAACGTTAATTGTAGTTGCGACACCATTCAGGGATGTGAATCTTACAATCGCAAGTACTCGACCTCAAATAATCTGGAGTCACATAACCTTATATCCAAGACTAACAGTGTGTTGGTCTGTCAGATATACTGCACAGTTAGGTTTAATGATCAATTAATGGCACTAGTTGTTAGGTTGGTTTATTTAAAAAGATCACATTGTGATTGTCAATTATCTTACATGAATGCAATCGGTGAATCCTTGTACTACAAAATACTATCATTAAAAACTGTGTGGTGTTTTATGTATTGCTTAAAACTTAATAGGGGCATCTTTCAAGTACCGGCAATCAAGTGTTTCCTGTTCTTAGTGTTTATAAAAACCACTACCAAAATTTCTTGTTACCACTCAACCAAATTGACGTTCTTTGTGTTAGCCATAATAAAAACAACACCCAGTGTCAGTGTAACTTTACACCTTGTTATTATTCTGTATAATTCTTCTAGAGTCCGATAGGGTTTGTGCCATAATAATCCTGGTTGAAATGCTATCATGCTATCATGCTACATGATTTGCAAAGAAATAGAAGCGGTGTGGTAAGATTTGTTGCAATTTAGTTGTGAAACATTAGTAACAGGATGCTTTAAGAATATTTATTGCAAAGTGGGTCAACTCTTACATCTTTTGTCAACGTTGCAATCAATGGAACATTTTATATTCCAAGTTAAAAACGATATCAAGAAATCTTTCGAGGAAACTGTTCACAGTTACTACCTGAAAACGATTTGAAATACCATGCAATTAAGTATTGATCTGAAGAAAACTTAAACCAGTAACTACTGGTACAAACTAACTGTTACCATTATGGAGATATCACATCTGAAATTGCTTTCCGTTTTTCCCCAAGATAAACATCAGTCCTGAGAGATTGATTGATGTAAATACAGAAAGTTGCCCCTGCCCTGAATCATGTTTGGTTCCTTGTTCTTAGCAATGGAACATATGTAATCACCCCTGCTTTTGTGTGTGGTGGTGGGGGAGGGGGTGGGGGTGGCGTTAGAGATGTCCGTTTGTGCCTGTGTGACGATGTCTCTTGTATACAGTACAACTCGATAATGACATGGTGGATCGTTGTTATTGGCATGGTAATCCCTTGCTGCAAAGCACTACTTAAATCTCCACATGGCCTAGCCAATATGCCTTATTGCATTCCCTTATGAGAAACGTTACTTTCCTCTCCTGAATAACGTAATTTTCTCCCATGTTGTTAGAGGAGGAAACTAAGGTTTTTCAAGAAAGGAAGCTAACGGGTCCGGAAACTAACGGCCCCATTGCGCCACACTCATAGCTACATTGCTTTTAGTGCACAATGCACAGCTTGAACATAACGTTATTCAGGCCTAACCAGTGTAAGTCACACACTAATAGGTCTGATTGTACTACAGTAACTAGCCTATGTAACACCGAGTAGAGTGATGCAATATCGGTCTCGCGAATGTTACGTACCGATCGGGTTCTTCTGGTTCCATGACTTTCTCTCTTATGTATCCTTGCTGTTTTTTTCTCGCGGAGCGACGAATGTTCTTGGGTTTTAGGGCATCGTATGCAATGAGATATGGCGTAACTGTCCCTTCGCGCAGTACGTACATCTCCTCAGCTGATTTTTGTTTACTGTTTACCTTGCTATTCAAAGTACCATGTCCGTTATACATATTCACAAGGTTCCTATAAGTGGGAGGAGTCTATCGAAGTCAAAGATTCAGAATACGAAAATCAGAAAATGTCATATTTTTTGCACATTTCGGGATATAGTTTGAGTTGAAACTTTACATTTAGCTTAGTTTACGTCATTGGTATTGTATCCTAGTTTTGGAAAATCTCGAGAATCAACGCAAATTGCTGCTTTAACATTATTATATGAGCAACAGTTTACAATGTACATGATAACTGAATGATGGATATTCATCATGCTAATTGGGTAGATAAACCCTATTGATTTTCCTGTTCATATGAAATAGTAAAGACCAACATCTTTAAATACGCTAGGAACCTCACACAAAACGGTGTTCTGGTCTCTTTATATAATTTATTTTATTTTTCTTTGGAATATTTGATCAAATTCAACAGTTGAGATTGTTTTGCATGCTCTTTGAAGTAGGTATAATCCAGTATAAACTGTAATTGCTATGTAACAAAATAACTCTGTCGACATCACGGAAATGCTCCTCGTTGAAATAACACAGTGACTGGAATCAGTGATAAGACGAGTCAGAAAAATGGATCACCTATTTTGAGTCAATAGTTCAATGATTTGTTTACAACCCTTAAAAAGAACGTGCTGTCGTTCTTTAAAACATATCATATACATGTCACTGGAATTGAGATTGGTGGATCTCATATATATACATAACAACATCTTAGCAGGCAATGTCAGCAGTATTCTGGCAATTCTGGAATGACAGTAAGGATCTTAAAGAAGCCATAAACTGTGTATGTACTTCCTTAGACTTAATTTACCTGAAGTTTGTCCTTCATTCCCTTCTAATATATATAGTTCAATAATATGTACATCGAATTTGATAAAACATTACAAGAGCTATGCAATTTTTAGAATTATGTGAAGATTATGAAGTCTCTGACTTTATAAGTCTCAATTTCTGAGCTTATACAAGTTTTAGAAGATGAAATAGGTCACGGGTTTTCAAAATGTGGTCACTGAAGCTCAAATCATTGAACGATTGATATTTATTACATCCTGCATTGGTAGTGACCATTCAAAGTTTTCTTTAAGTTATTGATCTCTTAACCCATCATTGTTGCTCAAGATGTTTGTCTTGTTCCTGTGTTAGTGAACATAAATAGAAAACTCATTTATGATTTGGATGTGTATGTTTAAACTTTCCTGGGTAATTTTACTTAAGGTGAGTAACTTTACTCATATAGTTATAGTAAACGTATAAACATGACACCAACGCTCACTCTTTTCAATGACATTAATATTTTATTACAATATAGCATCATACATAAACATGAGAAAATACACAAATGTGGAAATGCTACGCTAATGTCCCAAAGTTCAACCAAGCTATTGTCTAAATTAACTAGCAAATTTGGAAAAAACAAAGAATTTACAGAATGCGATCTATTCTTGCAGAGTGATCTTCGGTATCTTTCATACCCCACCATAAACAAATATATTCCTCTTAGAAAATATTAGCGTATAGAGCTACAAGGCTTTGTGCGGTGAGTACCATTCAAAACACACAATTCTTAAAATTTAGTAGAGCGCAACAACTAATGAACGCTGCGTCTAGTGAAAGTCTTCATTCATAAAAAAAAACAGAATATAGGATAATAATTCAATTGAAAACTTAAAAACTTCATAGAATTAGGATTTACATTTATACAATAATTTCACCACAATCGATACTCGCTTTTTCACACTGTTAATCAAAGAATTATTAGATTTATTTATTCGCATTTTTATCCAGGGTTGCTTATTCAGCAAAAGCTGGTTTCCAATAAGGCCTTGCTTTTCAAATTAAACGTTATACATAAAAAGTAAAACATAGCAATACAAATACAATTGAATGTACAGATACAAAACAATTAAAGCTGTAAAGTGGAGACAACTACAAAATAGATAAAAATGGAAATAAAAGAATTATAAAAAATATAAGAATAATCTAAAGTATAAGAATCATCAAAATATAGAAAATATTTAAAACAAAAAAGAAGAATTAGCAAAAGGTGTCAAATATTAAAAAGAAATCATTATAGTACATATTAGAGTGGGGCAAGACTAATGTCATTTTAAACAGCATCGAGACGTTTTAATTTGTTTTTGAAAATGGCAAGACTTTTTTTATTTCTGTATTTCAGCGGGTAGCATATTCCAGAGTTTTGCTCCCGTGTAGTAAAAGGACTTTTTGTACGCTTCCGTTTTACATAATAGAGTTCTCAGAGTGTCTTGTATGGTATGCATGGTTTACGGGCTTTTTAATCGACTTTGAGAGATACTCTGGCGTAAGATCATTCAAACATTTAAACATCACTGTGCGCTTTTGATTTTTGTACAAATCATATAAAGAGTCCCAATTCAGTGATTTCAATAGATCTTGTGTTCGGATATCATATGACGAACCAGTTATAATACGAGCACACCTGCATTGTAATTTACATAATTTCTGCATATCAGTTACGTAATGTTCAGACCATACAGTGGATACATATAAAAAATGTGGTAGAATCATGCTCTTGTATATAATATCAAGTTGATCTAAAGAAAGGAATGATTTATTTTGCGTAAGAAACCTAACATTCTGGAGACTTTACTGCAAATCTGCTCTACATGATTGTGGAAACTTAAATAACTATCTATATAGACACCGACACATTTCGCATTCTCTACATTTTCAATACGTAAATTATCAATATGAATCTTCAACTCATAAAGATCTCTTGTTCTGCGTTGTCTACTTGAAATGAACATGACTTTAGTTGTATCTACGTTCAGAGCAAGGTTATTCATTTTTAACCAATACATATTGCTTTCAGACAATTATTCAATTTAAAATTTACCTCTCTTATGGTGTTACCTGTAACAGTCAGGGTAGTATCATCGGCATAAAGAGCCAGTGAACCTTCTGGAAATATGTTAGGCATGTCATTAATAAATAAACAAAATAGTAATGGTACCAAGATGGAACCTTGTGGGACACCTACATTTACATAATGTGATTTAGAATTGACACCCTTAAAATTAACACTTTGTTTTCTGTCATTAAAATAAGATGAAAACCATTCTATGCACTTTGTGGAACAACCGTACAAATGTAACTTTCTTAATAAAATGTCTCTATCTATAGTGTCAAATGCCTTTCTTAAATCAATGAATACAACCCCAATTAACAATCCATTATCCACATTTTTTAACCATTTGTTGGAAAGGTCTAAAAGTATCGTTTCACATGAATGATTTGGTCTAAAACAAGATTGACATGCATTCAAAAGGTGATTTTGGGAAAGAAATGTATAAAGCTGGTTGTGTACGCCCCTTTCTAAAATTTTGGAAACAACTGGCAGAACAGAAATCGGGCGATAATTACTCAGATCGTTGATCTCACCACCTTAAATTAAATATGTGCGTTAACGAAGTTACAATGATACCGCAAGAATACCCAAGTAATTTAGCACTTACATCGTCTGTGCCAGTTGCTTTATTTAATGACTTTCTATTGATTTCTTTACTTACAAATTCTTCAGTTAAGCATTCTATGTCGAATACAGCATTTGTGTATTCTATATCGAAAGCATGATGAGAATCGTGTCTTGGAGCGACCCTTTCACCAATTGTAGCAAAGTATACATTAAACTCTTCTGCAATGCCCGATAAATTATCAATATTAATATCATTGAGTGTCAAACAGGAGGGAAGTACTGGTTCTGCCCTTGGGCTGATACCTTTAAAAACCTTCCAAAAAGCCCCCTGTGCATTACTGTTTTCTTTAAATTGGTTTTGAATATAACTTTGCTTCTGAGCACGAATACTGTTTGTCACTTGATTACGTTATTGCTTATAAACATCCCAATCATTTTCATTTTTACTTTTCCTTGCTTTCCTTAGGAGATGTATTGAATATAATTTGTTTTCACAATAGATAATTCTAACGAATGGAATAATTTAAACTGCATCACTGCCTTACAATATTGTTTAGTTCAGTTATCAAGTAACAACACACAAGGGGTTTGTTCGTTTTCTACATGGATAATACATGAAATGTTTTTTTTATTTTTGTATTGATAATCAAAACGCAAGTGCATGTGCAATTATTAATAATCGCCCTCGTCAACGGACCACTAAGGTTTTTTTCAATCAATTTAACCTATTTGGAATTTGTTCGTTAATAACAATATGCTCTCTTATTCATTCACATGATGATAACATATTCAAACAAATGAGGAAAAATGTTTTGTGCTCGAATTCCAATACAATTAAGGTTCCTAAACATCTCCTAAATTATTTCTTGAGGCATTTCCTAGATGCCATCTGTCATAATTTGCTAAATATACAACAATTTAATGAGTTTTGAGAGAAGTTTGTTGTTATTGCTGCTTAGTGTTTGGCATAGATTTTTACTCAACACCAGTTTCCATTGGAAGATAGATGCTCTTTCAACCTTAGATTTCAATTGCGTAAAATATTGCTTTCCTTTAGGCAGTGCAATGGAGTTATAGCAATATTTTTCGTGCACCAATCAGCAGCTACAAACAAGATACATAATTGGGAACGTGTACGAATCACACTGATCGATTAGCGGTTCAAAGTAGCAGCGAGGTACTTAATAGGCTTAGGACTCGTGCACACCTAGCTACTGTATAGTATATGTTTAGTTGTAGAGGAGCCCGAATGTAACAGAAATGAACCTAGCTCTTCGTATGTATTTTTGCAGATGTTATATATGTAATTGTGTGTAACACCACAGTAGGCCTAGGTGCATAACTATAATTATTTTTTGTTTAATTGCTAATAAAGTTTTACATTGATTATCACTTTTGGTGGGAAAAGGTTTACAATTTCATACTGCACAGAAACATAGTTGTTTCCAATGTGCGATTACGTAACACCATGTATCTGCATCGATGCCTAACCTTGTTCATGGAAAGTATTGATGTTGTAGATCTTTACTATGGAGATTTGAACTTCAGTCATAGTGGCGAGTGAGTTTTGCGTTTTGGAGAGTAGATTTTTGGTCACGGTCGCCAAATAGCGAGTGCTTTTGAAAATATTTGCCGAAAGCCTTCATAACATGATTTCTCATTATAGAAATCTCGGATACTTTTCATACATTATATATGGATATGCCATATTGAGTATGCAAATCGTCTTGCTTGTGAGGTCAAAGCTCATTTGAGGTCACCAGAGGTCAAACTCTGGAAACCCTTTTACACGATATATAACGATGGGAATCGTGGATTACTTCTCGTACTTGATGTGTGGATGACATTTAGTACAAGACCCATATTGTTTTTGCTGGAGGTGCATATTGTCACGTACAGTTGACTGACCAGTGTTAATCATGCCTGATGTAATTTAACATTAAAAAAAAACATTGATTGGGGGTGTTTTAAATTCCATAAATTTGCCTTGGTATCCATGCATTGCAATTTCTAAGTTTACCTAAACATACAAATTAATTAATAACGCAGTTAAGTTGTTTTCCTCACTAAATTGCAGCAATAGAGGGATGGTAATCTGTTTTCAAGCTTACATGCGTTCGAATGTTAGAGTTATGTTACAATGTTTTCAGATGTTTACGTTCAAACACGTCAACTGACATTCTGACCTCTATTATATTAACGATGGAGTCATAGTCCTTGATAATGCGGATGTACACATACAGTTTGAAATGCATCCAAGTATGGTTTTAAATTTATCGTGTTGGCGGTTATGAATTTTGACTTTGGCCTAAATTGACCACAAATAAAACTTGATTACCGATGATCCAAAGGATTAATACCCATCAAAGCAAATCGTCATGTTACATAATATATACTTCCGAAAAGGTATTCATCCTTTATTATGTACTTAAAAGCCTTTTGAATTTTGAACTTTAACTTTAATTATACAAGGATCGTTTAATTAATAGGTAATTCAGGATACTTTGTATTAAGTTCAACCGTTCTGTATATCTTACATAGAAAACGTAATTAATTAGGCCAATTAATCATATTTTGTAATCTCTTGTAGTTGATTTCAAGCTAAGCTTGAAACAAATAGAAGTTTGAAAATATATAATCAAGCCATATTTTTCATGATTTCAAAGGACAAAACAGTAACTATCGAACAAAGACCTTTTCCATCTATCTTCCAATGCCCTTTCATGTGCTCTCATATCGAGTACAGTAAATTTGACCTTTTCTACATGAAATGATGTAGAGACCCCAGTACAGCAAAAAGTTGCTATAGATTCACAGTCGCCAAACCTATCTAAAGTATCTCCCATCTTTAACTCGCGTTCGTACATATAAAGTGCACGAGCAAGGATGACAAGTGGATCATATTTGTCACATGATCGGAAATCCACCATTTCTATGTGTTTTATGTCCATGACAGTATCTTTTCTAATTACAATCTTCTCAAAAAATTTGTTCCAAGCGAAATTAATAACGTTAAATGATGAATCATAAACATGGGATACGATTGCGTGGTGTCGACATTCGTCTTGCCACACAAGATGATCTCCTCTTTTGAGATCAGCAATTTCCCCCACTTTTTTTATAGTAGGCTTTTGCACAAGTGATGGTAGCGTCTCGTAATAAACCATTCCATTGTGGTTAATTGTATGTTCATCATGTGTTTGAAGAACATAGTTTTTAATGAACCACTCAACATTACAATTGCTACACGTAAAACCCAACACTCTTTTGCTTGCATTATCGGGAAATCGATACGGTGAAAGTCGTCGTTCACACTTAGGGCACACCGGCGACGAAATATTGGCGTTGTTCTGAAAGTATAGATACCCAATTATTATCTTAATACCCTTACAAGAGACAAAGATACAACTTTTTCAACTGACAAAAAACAACGTTTTATTCCATTTGTGAGTTATCAGAAACGTAGACTTGTAGTTTATTTGTATTCGTGATCGCGCTCATAAACTAGTTTTGATACTTAACTTCTTTACTCTAACAAAGAGATTTCACTGTAATGGAACATGTTTTTTTCCCCAATATTAGCCACGTTTGAAGAGTCTCTACCATGACGGTAATTGATTGTAAGAACTATGAAGGCTTACAAGATTTAGTATAGAACAAAGTATTCTCGTTACACTTACTTCAGCCATTCAGTTGGTTTGTAGTGTCCTCCGGTCGCAGTCTCTTAACCACCAGACAACCTTAAGGGAAAGAATCACTTAACAGGTTATGTATGATAAACGAGGATTTTTGTCTCCAAGTAGTTTGATAAAAGATATATCATTGGTCAATGCAGCCCACAATATGATGATAAAGTTGACAAGCAGAATGTGAATTGGAATGAGAACAAAAATTAGAGAAAATATCATAACTGAGATTAAAAGAACAAGAAATTTAACTTCAAAATGTTCAAAAAAGGAGAGAGATCAATAGCTGATAAGAGAAGTTAACAAGGTGCACAGTTTTAAGCTCCTTTTGCAATATTTGTCACCATCATTCACGCGTGTTTCGTGAAATGCTGTAACAAATATCGACGTTGCCTGTGTCATGAATTTTCTATACAAATAAAATCCACCATTATACCACCATCAGATAAAATCAATTTCAGTCGCTCAGGCCTTCAGCTTTAAACCATGAACGATTGTTCATTAACACTAACTGATTCATACATATAAACCATACATTATTCTCAGTCAACTGTAAATTTTAATAATCCCGGTCAAGTCCCTACACAGTTTATAGGAAGGCATAGTAATACATTATATCACAACACGAACAATCAAAAGTACAATGTCATTAAAGCTTATATACATGGAATATATAAAACTATTAGCTTTGGTTGTCCTTTTTAGCATATTGTAAAACACAATTACTATATATATTTATCTCTGTTAAATTCAAGCAACTACTGTATCCCTGAACGAAATGTGGTATGATATACTGAGGTGATTAAAAACTGAGCTGTAGTTAAAGGCGTATAGTAATTTGAACATATTTACCAGCTCAATTAAAAACCGGTACTGACTCACCGTTGCATTAACTGCAGCGAGTTATGATTAATCTGTACAAACATTGGAACGATGCCCGTAGAGGTTTAACATAATCACATCAACTATGGAGTGGCAAATGCTCCTTGCAGTAACGGGTGTATATGGTAAATTTAATAATTTATCTCAAAGATTGTTGCATGCGGAAAGGTATGGGAAATATAAGTAAGGCTATAGGGCTGCTGTTGTACTCTGAAAACCATTTCTCATGGAACTCTAAAGAAAAGACGTATATACTTGATTGATTAAAGCTGGCTTACTAATGTGTCGGCACGACATAACAATATACATGGGTTCCACGTAGTTACAGTACATAGCCAAATTCATGTTGTTTTACATTACATCATAAACAAATATACAACAATATGCCATCTGCTGAGTACCAATCACGGACCAGTTTGTTTGTATACGGCTACATACCAATGATGCAATCCGGGTTGTTACTATCAGTATTGGTAGCTGCTTATTGTGTTGTAATTTAGTGAGCAAATGTGTGTGATGTGACCATCCACGGTATGGACAAGCATGGGAAGCTCAACGGACTTCAAAGCTTTTTTTTGGGGGGGGGGGGTCCGAATCGGTGGGCACAAATATGGTGAAAATATTTTAGTTAAGCCATACACTCTCAGATAAACCATTTATTGTCAGATCATATGCTATTCTGTGGCGTCTATTTCCCAGTTTTTATTTAGTTAAAGTAGACAAGTGCCGAGACATTTAATGCTACTATGTTCATATCTACATCCTTCCCCGTTCTGGATCTAGGAGATGTAGATTAATATTCATTTCAGAAGCGATATTTCCCTTTAGAATATGATCTTTACGGATTTAATGGATTTCGAACTGGGTTTTTGCAATTTAGAAAAACGAAATGTCCATCTGTTAAGCTGAGCATGCTTCTCCTTTGAAACCAAACCGTCTGGTTTTTACGATTCAAAATAATTTATTAGAACATCATTAAAATTAGACCTTATTTGAAACTGGTTAGAAGGAGTTGGTGTCTTTCCGCAACGAACGTTACCAACAAGAAACTGAGTTTCAGAACATATTTGCGACTTAAAGAGGAATAAAATCGATCACTCCATTGCTTGGGAAATCCTAAAGCACTATAATAGGCAAAAGCGCAGCTCTGACCAGCGTAATGTCTGTATGGAAGAAAATGTCTTCATACTAAGGAGCTGAGCCTACAACTCAATCAACAAGCGAATTTGTTTCCAAATGTTGTCATGGCATTCACGGAAACGACCTGACCGCCCCAAAGGAAATAACCGTCTTTGCAAGATTCAGTTGCCTGATGATCGCCGCAGTGTTAAGAACTAACAACGTGCGTGAAACTGAATTATATATAT
>JAIPMN010017869.1:0-19154 GCA_020650975.1 Apostichopus californicus
TGCATATTTAAATGTTTGTATCATGTTGTATGTCATGGTACACTTAGAGATATAACATGTACAAGTTATTTCATGTATGGTGCAACATATGTGTTAATCTATTTTACATTGTAATATGTGTGCTTTGAGAAGTATGTTATGTATGGTGCATTTGTATCATGTTGTATGTCATGGTACATGGCTGATATAACATGTGCAAGTTATTTCATGTATGGTGCAACATATGTGTTAATCTATTTTACATAGTAATATGTGTGCTTCGAGAAGTATGTTATGTATGGTGCATATTTAAATGTGTCTACCATGTTGTTTGTCATGGTACATGGCTGATGCAGCATGTGTAAGTACAATTTATAGTGTGATTGTGTGTTTCATGTTACCAACACCCATTATATACACACAGGCATGATGATGTGTGGCTATTGATATACCTACACACCACAATCAGGCCTAGAATTTGTAACCACACGCTTCAAACTGCCAGTATATAGAAATTCAACTTGGTAAAAAAAACAAATGTCCACAGGCTTCTTCCATGAACTAAAACAAAATCTACATGAATTTTGAGGTTTGGTAACCATATCTTCCTGCCTGCCAGTATAAAGTTTGACATTTAATTGACTGAGCTATCTGTGTTTAAAATATAATATTAATATGCATGAAATGGAATTGTTTATGAAGCATGGATGATTCCTACTTTTATGCTGGTATTTGTGGGTTGCAGCTTCTATCTCTTCATAGATATTTAATTTAGCCAGGAATGTGATAAACACTGTCTCTTTCGCTGCTCGACTGATTTATATCAAAAAAGCGTTCTTCATCACTGCCATTGCAAACTAGATTTTATGAAACATGCTGGTTGTAGTCCCCTCAGTTAAGCTGGAATTTTCTGACAGCAAGCAAGGTTGTGCTTCAACATTCATGTAAAATACAACGTATAACTGATCGTTTTTTTGTCTGTGAAAAAGCTGGTTGGTCGTCCGAGAAAAAACCCTCAAATGTGATTTTGGTTGTCAGACATAAAACTTCAGTCACTTTCAGACAGTGGGATGAAACCCTTAGAAATTAATCTTTTCAAATTTGACAATTTGTAGGAAGCTAAGTGCACAGAGAAAGAGAGATAAAAATGGTGTTGCAACAAGGGGGTGGGAGGGGGTGTGGGAGACAGATATAGATGTGTATGTTAGTTGTCACAGGAAAACTTCTAGATAGTGGTGCTGGATTTTCTGTTGGCTTGAGGGAGGGGGTGGGGTGGGGTGGTAGATTGTTCAGAATTTTTCAGCACTAATTTATTTACAATGTGGTAATGTGAAACACCTAGTACAGAAATCATCTTTTTATGTCATTTTGAAATTTAATTACAGAGTCACAAAATGCTTCTTTTATACACTCAATACTAAATTTTCCAAATATTTCATACACATCCGTCCAAATCTTCCCTGAAGGTTAAATTTAATTTTGTTCAATATTTAACAAATGTCATAGAGAAGTTTACTAATAAATAATTAAGCTTTGTAGAAAATGTTTTTATTGTTTCATTTTTAATGAAAATTCATCTTTGTTTAGAGTCCAAAATATTCATCTCCATAGTTTAATTTTAATGTTTTAATATAAAAAAAACTTACATTCATGGTGATAACAAAGACTGTTATTAGAGTTATCCGTTTGTTCCTCATCCACACTTACCCCCTACATAGTGGCGGTACCAGAATTTCCATAGTTGGGAGAGGGGACAAGTGGATGGCAAGCAAACTTTTTTTTGTGGTGGTGGTGGGAGACAGTTTAAAAGTGGAAATATGGCCTCAACACAGGGAAAATTTAGGAGGCAGAGGGCTTGGAGACCCAGGGGTGGGAAAAATTCCACCTCCCCACGTCCGTGATCTTTAGTTGAGAACAATTTTCTTCCCCTTATTGTAAATTTCCTTGCTGATGAGGAATTCTGACTATTTCTCCGTGTGTACGGAAGACTTGAATCTTTGCGTTTTACTTTACTGGTGATGGCAGTATTCTTGAACAACACGTGTTCCTTTTGCGTTGGACACAACCATCAAACTATTTTTGGTTTGAAGATCCGTTTCAACAGACTCTCAAAATGGCTGTCCTCTGTTCAAGAAGTCAGAACGAATCTATGAACAGGGGCGTCGTGCGAAAATAAATTTTGGGGGGCCCGTGAGCAGGTGATGACTATCTAAGCGGAGCGCCACCACGGGTTGGCGCGCAGCGTACAAGAAAACTTTTCGTCTGGCAGGAAACGGCACTTCCCGTTGCCTTATGGCAGTAAACAACACCCCTAAAATTGATAAAAATTTCCGGCAATTTTTTATTTTGGGAAATATTCTCGAAGGAAGTGATCGCCATTTATTCCTCAGTTTACCACTTCCTCGTCTCCCAGAAGCGCCCAAATTTAAGAAATCGAAACATTTTTGTGCTGGCTGATCCATGATCGCCGCCCATGCCCCGTGAAAAGTGGTGACTGGGTGAAGAAAGAGCTATGCCGTTTGAAAACATGGGCAGAAAAAGCGAAAGTAGCGAAACCTAAGGTAAAACGTGCGATAATGAAGTGATTATTTTCCAGGTTAATTGTGACTGTATTTGAAATGATTATTATTATTCATTTTTTCGAAACTACCTATCAGATCATGAGGAAAATTTTACCCTGGTGGACCTTTTAGCGAACTGATTGCAAGAAGTTCACATGGAGTCCCATAATCTCTGTTCACTATCATTTATCTTAACTTTCCGAACTTTGTTACAGGCTTAGAAAAATTTGCCATTTTTTCATGGAAAATTGACTGACTTTGGCAAAGGTAACGGGTTGCACTTACTCTGGGACTACGTATATATAATATTGTTCAATGATGGCAGCGTTGATGGCACATTTGGTTCATTAGTTATCAACCAGTAATTATTTAACTCTTTCGTTTGACTGAATATCAACAACCATTGACCAAGCAGTCAACAGAAGCTCGATTTCTCGTAGGCCCTACAAGAAATTCAGTCGTGACACTGTTCGAAAACACTCTTTTTTTTTAAATTATGACAAAATTTTATGACACCTTTGACAAAATTTGGGGGGGGGCCGTGCCCCCCCCCCGGGCCCCAATGGGCACGACGCCACTGTCTATGAAAGGTCAAGTCAATGGCAAACACATGAAATACTTATAACGGACACGCCCCCTAATTACGGACACGCCCCGACGGAAAGATCGAATCAGTTTATAGTTTAATATATGATTTATTGCACAAACCGGACAATGTTATTATACGCCATTAACAACACAACAAATAAAATACAGTAAACGATGACATTTAAAAATGTATCCTGGAGCAGGGGAAGGGCGATTTTGGTTAATTTGAGGGTTTTTAAACAAAATAATATTATCTCACTTATATCTTGGAATCTTATTCTTATATGCATATAATACAACTTTGCAAAAGCTGTCACCCTTTCCACTGAGCAAGGCTGTATCACAACGTCTGTCCCGGGGGGAGGGGGTAGTTGTACATCAACTCTTCCTCTCCATGGTATATGTCTTAGCTAATGCCACTTATTGGTTGTGTGCCCCACGCCCTATGTACCTGTCACGTACCCCTCCCACTCCCCAATCGAACGAGCGCAAAACTTAAATGTTCCTTCTGAAGGTTACTTACTAGATTACACACCAAATATATATAGCCTTTTGTGAAATATCTTACATTAAATAATAAATAATAATAATGATAATAAATTAAAACAAAGCTTTTAACATAAGAACGGATTAATTAATAAACTAAATGTGACGGATTTTTAAATTTCTCCACTAACTCTGACGGAGACTGCTGTAAAAATTGTATCAAGTATTTTGAAAAGGAAGAGGCGTGTCGTTAGGTCACTTTGGGATCCTTCCCCAGGAAAATAAATGGTTTTTTTTTTTTTACGTGAATCGGTGCATTCTTAGGCATATTTAGGCTATAAATTAGATTTACAATTAGATAGACACGCACAGTTTTCCGCACTGGCGGATCCAGGGCCTTTGTTTGGGAGGGGCCAAAGTGGCGTTAGAGTGATATGGGGGAGGGGTCTAAGGGTTCCCCATCCCCTTCGGAAAATTTTCTATTGCTGAATGCCCTCAGATGCAATTTGGTGCGACAAAAGTGTACAATGGTGATGTTAATTTACTTCTAAAAAAATGTTTCCCAGGTGTAATTTTCTAAAATATTTATAAAACAAAGTTGGGATCATCTTTCTCAAGAAATTTAATTTTTCATAGGTTATAAATTTCTTACAACCAGCCTGTAACTGCAAAATGGTGATAAACTGTAAATCCTCATGCTCATACATTTAATGTTAAACCAGAAAACGAAAAGGTTAAGACTAGTCTACCACTGCTATTCCTCTCGATTTTTTAAATTTCCAATCATATGATTTAGCGGATGTTCGGAAACACTTTTTGGCTCACCTTTGGGTGGGGGACCATGGCCCCCGTTCCCCCCCCCCCCCTTGGATCCGCCAGTGGTTGTGCGGATAACTACTTAATTTAATTTTAATTGTGGGGTCGATAAGGGTAGAGTTTTTTTTTTTATAGAAAGCAACCTTATTATTTTTCACGAAACGCCTAAGCCTACTTACATATTTTAATTAGCTCAATCGGTTAACTCACTGCTCATAAATTCGATGTATTTTATCGCCAAATTTAAAGTTTCGATTCTCGATAACTTAGTTTCGTTGTCGAAGGTGGGAACTTTCTTTCGTAGCTGATCAAAAGCATCGTTCAGACTAAACATTCTTCTCCGTTCTCTTACATTGGCAGCTTTTCTCTGTGCTGGAGTTGTTCGTCTTCTTCGCTTTTTAGGAGTTGGAATTTTTGGTTTCCGTGAATTATGAGCAAAGTTCTCGTCGATCTGTCCTTCCAAATGCACATTAAAGGGATTATTTATTCTTGGATTTATTTCAGTTGAATACTGACAGGTTGTTAGAGTCGTCTGGTTCAAAGATGGGTTTTGATGATCATTCGTTTTGGTTTGCGCGGGAAATGAAAAACTTGGATCCGTTGTGACCGAACACAGAGAATAATTCACCAGATTTGAAAAAGACGTTTCACACGCTGCAAAGTCATTCGTCATTTCATGTTCTTCTAAAATGATATCATTTGATATTCCTGAAATCGTCATATCTACGTTTTCTTTGAAATGTTTGAGTTCTTGACCACCGGAAGTTACCTCTGGTTCCCATCCATTTAACGAATCCAACAAGGAAGATTGAATATCTGGAACTAATTGAGATAAATTGTCATATTCATTCTGAATCCATTTCTGAATCTCTGGATTTTCCAACATATCAGCACTTTCCATTCCTTTCTAGCTTGACTGCAACTTACGTCACTTAATTTTGCAAATCGAAGATAAACAGAGAGCGTTAATAAGATGTAGGATATTCCTGGATGTCTCTTCTCGTTCAAGTTGTACGGTAGTAAGAAGTTGATTTAGTATCTGCTGCCTACCGTTCTTAAGCGTACTACAACACATATATTAAGTGCGTTCGACAAATCATCAAGGTCCACTATATGAGTTAAATTATACACGCATTATTATTTAACAGTTCATCTGTAGATATAGTATAATTTTCCAGTGATGTAAATTACTTTATTAAGCAAAAAAAGAGGAACATTTCGGAGAAACAAAATCCAAATTTGAATACTGCTTTGAATAAAAAGACTCCAAAAAATGTATTTCGAAAGGTTTCAGATGACTTGGTTGATTCGGTTGATATTGAAAGAAACTTACGGGAGAGTTTCACTACCTAAAGCTTCCGTAGAGAATGCGATGGTTACGTCTTTCTGTCTAGACTTTTGAAGTATTACTGAAAAATCTAATTTAAAAGGGTTACCTGTTTTGTTGACATGATCTTTTAATTATGCAGGGATCTGGCAACTCCCTCCCTGCTATAATGAAGATATTTCGTGTTCCTTGTTCGACACCACATGTTACCAATGTTGGTCAACTTTTACTGATCTCGGCACGCGTATATATTACGTAAGACTTGATTGCTCGCATCATATCGTCATTTTTGTTTCTATGTTGTATTTCTTCATCTGGGAATTTCGCTAAGTATATAAAGCACCAACTGTTACACTGCTAAATAAATAGACCCACACGAGCCGTCCACGCGAATCAGACGTAACGTTGGTAGAGGAGTTGGGCAGGGAGATGTTACTCACCTGTGGATTTGAGCCTGGTCGTGATTAAATTCGAAACACGGCTCTCTCTGAATCAACAAAACATGCAAATAACAGCAAAACAGTGAAAGAGCAAGCGAGGATGCATGAACGCCAACTTCTTCCTATATTTATAAGCGCATTCAAATTCAATGGGCACGAACGAATTATGGGGAGAGAAAGTGGAAAAGGGGGGGGGGGTAGGGGGGGGGTGAGCAATCCCTTCATGTGGTTCGGATCAGTTGTATACGGTATATACACGTTTAAGCAAAATCCTCTCGCTGCCTAATCCCACATTGGTTTGAGTAAATGACTCTTGCTTCAGAGCTACAATATGGTATACACTTGCCACTTATCAGCCTCTCGGGCACCAAAAGTTCGTTCTTATTATATCTTTCTTGATCAAAGTAGGGAGAAAATATTGACGAACACGAACTCAAACACAAGATGGCGGTTTAAAATAACATAGAAACAGTATGATTTGGCGGCGGAGGAATATTACGTATTGAAAAAGTACGTTGCAATTGGTACAGTGGTTCATACTTGTACAATAAGTCGCCTGGCTGGAAACGTAAAAAGTAGCTGTCGCGTTACTACTTAACGCTACAGAACACAATGAGATAGGAGCATTATATACAATCATTTGCCGAAAATATGACGTCAGTGGATTTCCTCCATGTTCATAACACAGGTATTGGTCAAAATATACGGTTGACTCATTTCTGGTCGCAATTTTGAAGAAAAAATAGTTGAGAATGATTTCCCTTCAATTTTTGCCGGAAGATTAGGATACAATGTATATGATAATACCCCCTCCCCAGATAAATTAGTGGTATGGTTAAAATAAGCTACTCTGTGGCCCCTCAATCCGGGTCACCCGGCCTTGTGTTTCCAACAAAAGAGCGTCAAACTCTACAGGGGAAATCTTAATTTGGTCCGGTAGCAAACACTGGAGATATCACCAGAACGGAAGCTTTAACAAGTTTGATACGGACTTAGCAGTTGAGTGTTAGTAACTGCTTGATTGTGTTCAAACGAGAGAAAGAATTTTCAGCTCAAAACAAATAGATCAGTGGTGACTTTTAAACAAGGTGTGATTTCGTACTCTCCTTTTCACGCCAAATATCCAATCGCGTGCCTTGATAAGTTTATTTGTAAATATACCGTAAGAGGGATTTAAAGAGATTGAAATGGTAAAGAACGTAGACAAAAGACAAACTCGTCCTTATTAACGGTACCGTATATTCTTCCCCTGGCTGAATGTAAAAAAGAAAAAGAAAATCCGACTGAACCATTTCCCCGGACTGACGATTGCACGTGCATGGGGGGGGGGGGCAGGGTCGATCTCCCGTGCGCACGTCACTGTCTAGCTATGCTCTTGCGACCTTGGAAAGTGGCAAATTTAGTGTGTACGTCAATGAAGCAAATAAACGTGGTGTACGACACTAATAAGATTTTCGGGTTTGATTATATAAAAATTCATAGAAGAAAGTAAACATAAAATAATGTAAGAATATGGCAGGTAGAATACTGTGATAATAATCATGTGTATGGTTCCATTGCGCATGCGCAGCATTGTAATCCTGAATTATTATTCACTAGCGCGAAAATCACCGATTACTATCAGCGTTGTGTTGCTGAAGTTAGAATTTCTTTATCTTTGATAATCGGAGAGAGTCAAACTTTGACAACTATTCCGTTCCTTGACAAAGTCGGATGTGGTGTCAAGAATGTCCATCGCCGAATACGAGAATTTTAAAGCTACTTTGTAAATTTCGATCACCAAATTTCTTGCAGTTTTACCAACCATATACTGACGGGTGAATGGTCAACTGTCCTGTCTACACCTGATCACATGATCTTAGCAAATATGGCCGAGACACATCACGACATCACATCGACGAATAGTAATGTGTAATTTAATGAATAAATTAAGTCGAGTATGCTAGTATGATAGGTGCTTGTGTAACAGTAAGTTTCGTTCAACTACAGTAACTTACTCAACAGCATGCCATGATTGTGGTTGTGAATATTCATTATCTGATTTGCATAGGAATTTAAGTTATGTTGCATTGCTCCTCAGTATGTATTATAGAAGTCTCACAGAGAAGATCGTTTAGTTTAAATCTTTTATCTCTGTTGGTCTAATTGCCTTGGTACAAATAAGTTCGATGAGAGTGAATCAATGTGTTTGGTTTTTCATGCCCAGGCTCTACCATGGGTGACTTTTTCGTAAAAAGTAAAAATAAATTCATCGGCGAATATTTCTAGGTTCTAATCCATCGACTCTCTGTTTGATATGGTTATGTCCTCGGATCAGTGTTACACGGATGGACGTTTTCCATCACTTGAGCTGACGAATGACGTAAGGTAAGTAACTGAATGGAACAAGTCTCTCTTAGTTTAATCATGGAACTACAACCACGTGTCTTGTCTTGTCTTGTCTGGTCTTCTCTTGTCTGGTCTGGCATAATCTGGCCTGGTTGTCTTGTCCAATTGCTTTGTATTACTCATGCCATAACTTGCATCACCAAAGACAAGACAAGACAGAAACGGAAATTCATAATTAAAATTCTGTTTAATATTTTCCAATATACAAATATTCATAGTAAGTTCGCTCTATTATTATATTACACTTTTTGAACAGGTTTTTATCTTCCTGTGAAACAGAAATCATGTGAAGGCGTATAAGTTGCAGCGTACTGGAAGAAAGTAGAAATAGCACAGAGTCAGCAGTGTTGGGTATAACCCTGAATAAAGTATGTAGTGACTATTGTGATTAACTATGTCACCATGGCAACCAGTGAGTCTTGTCATGCATGAGTGCTGGTAATAATTAAAAGTTAAAGTATCACGTATGTTAATATTTCCATATATATTGAATAGGCTGACCTAGTTAACTGTTCTTTGATCACAACAGAGGTAATATATAACAGTGAACAACATACATTTTCTTACCGTGAACAATAGTTCCATAGTTGGAAGACCCATATGTTATTTAACGTAAATTTAATGTTATAATCATACAAAAGTACTTTTACTCATTTTGCCGCATTAATTTTAATCGGAAGAAAGCTTCTACAATACTGTCTGTAACGACGCAAGAGAGCAGTATACGTGTAAACAGCACAAACCAGTTCATTATTACATATACACAGATATACACATCTTCCCAACGGATAAGAACTATGTTCTATCCAGTGTTATTCTATCTATTACTTTAGAGTGAATTAATTCATGGAAATCACGAAATTTCATACTTGGTGAAATTCGGTGAAATTTCACTTGGTGGGTCCCAGCCATTACCTTCCCCCCTTCCACCTCTTTCGCAACTGAATTGACAGATGGGCTCTGTAATGTTAGTAAACATAGGGTCCTGTCGATATACTCCAAAAATATCTCTATTATAAATAAAAGAGTAAATTTAGCGGTAATTTAGCAGAGTTCTACACAAACATTTATCGGTATCTCCTCGGAGACACTACTGAAATTTAAAAAGATTTTCAACCTAAAATACGCACAACTCTGAACGCGAGCATGCCAGTGGACGTTCACTATTCAAAACCAGGAATTTACATTGCAATTTAGAGTAGCATTCATTTCTAACACTTGCAAATTTGACTCACAATGCGTTACCCTTCAGAAGTTTCTATTACACTGTGTAGCTCATTACAGCCCGCCCTCTTTTCTTCCCTGTAACGCGCGTAACAGTCCGTATACGATGACGTATAGTACATTCTCCCAAGAAAATAGCCCGTGTGCGTAATAGCGTCAATGTGAGCTAATCATCGCCGTGGAAAACTGTACATCATAAAGACGTCACGCACATGGGATTGTACACACCATGCGCGCGTTCTAGTTACATAAAAGAAAGCGCGTATTCGGCAGGACATAACGTCACAATGGGAAAATCAAGTGAAGATATTTTCGTAGCGACGAACCTTAGTTTGTATCAACAAGCACTACTTAGCAAATCTCTATAGAGTTTACGCAAAGTTTTTCGGAAAGTTTTTCCAAAGTTATCGAAAGTTAGTTCACGAAATGAACGCTGAATCCAATCTTAACGGAAGGTGAGTTGTTTTCTAACTCTTTTCTGTAAATTTGAACACATAGGAAGCATGCATATGTTACTTCTAAAAGATTTAAAGAATTGTACTTTCGTTTGCAAGATGCGCAGTGGTTTAACAACCTGGTATTCAGATTGTGCACGTATTGTTAGAGCAAAGGACATGGTACATTATAACCCAACTTGTATTGGGACTGTATTTTAAGTGAAACTGAAAATATTTCTCTGATAGTGTAAATTATTTCGTATTTTATTTTAATCAAACGTAAAGTTAGTTATTTAGGTCTGGAGGTCAATGTTTCCCCTCTACTGTTATTTAATTTCAAATATTAGAGATTGCAAACGTACTGCAGTTTAATTAGTAGATGCTTCGTGTCAGTTTTTGCCAGATTCGGCTTCAAACAAAGTTTATTAAGCTACATCAATGTTCGGTGTGAACCCTTAATGAACAGAAGCGGCGGAAAAGGGTCGGATGATGGGCACAGGCATAAAAGGGCACTTGGACATGTGATTTTGATTTTATTGGCAAACCACTCAGTTTCTTCAAAAAGTTCCGACAAATTTGATTCTCTGTGCATTCCTATACCATAAATTCCAGTATTTGTTTCTCTGTTATAACAAAAGTGCACAGTTTGATTATTTTGATCGCTTAGGTTTTCAAAAAAAGGGGTAGCCTACACTTAGCTTAGAAAAATTGGAAAACGTGTCTCTTTTTATTTTCAAAGAGGGGCACTTTTACTTCATAAAATTGTGAGGTTTTGAGATTTTAAGGCCTTGAGGTTTTCACAACACTGGGAGGACACGTTCCCCTGACTCCGCCGCCCTGCTTATATAAGCTTCAACAGTTAACGAGAATGTCATCAGCCCATATTCTTATATGTAAAGTAGGCTAGGCTGTGTATAGCTGCCGTGAACTTGTGGTAGTTGTTGTGTTAGGATGCAGTTTCTCAAGATGTGCTCAGATATAAGTGAAGTAAAGTCGCAACAAAGTCAGTTTCCAAGATAAATTGTACTTTACCCAGTAAGTACAAATGTCAGTGTAAATATAGATAGAGTGGGAGGGAGGGATGGGGGGAATGGAAGAAATTAGAGGGCTAATTTGCAAATAACTTAAAACGAGGGACATATTTCCTTGTCTTTTCAGATCCCTTCCTTTTGATTTGGATGACCCCACTGGTGATCCCAAACATCTCCAGGATCACATCTCGGCCGCCATACGTCAGTCATTGACGACAAACGGCACCGACACCATCGAGGACGAACAACAACAACAGTTACCTCGACCTACGGAGGCCTCAAACCACCATGTCTCCTACTGGAACAAGGGTTGTAACCACCACAACTACCCCCAGCAACAGCTCGTTGTTCCAGCACTATTTACGCTTAACGCCATCGACGATTACAACTATGACGAAATCGATGACGTGTCTGATGACGAAAGCGACACCGACTCCATAATAGATGTATCAGAAAATCATGACATCATGGGAGTTGCAGCCAGAAACACCGGCAAAATGATTACATTAACAGCTACGAATGATTCGTTGGCAAACAAGAATCGCCAGCGATGTCTTCCTGAAAATAACCAAAAGGAAGAGACACCAAAGGCCACATTTGTTGATAATGATGAAACATTGACGACAACGGCAAGTCCTCTTGCGCTAGTAAATTACACCGCCGAACAATCGTGTTATATGATTTTTTCCAGTCTAGCCGAAGAGGGTATACTGCCGGGTGAATCTTACAAGGATGCTCACCCAAAGAACCTCGCACGGGCAACGGTTAAGGTAGAGTGTGAAGTTGAACCCAAAGACCCTTACGACCACCGACGGAGGTTCATCTTTGAAAGATATCTTGAAGATAGACGATTAGAAAGGCTCTGGATAAAAGAGAGACGTCAAGATTTGAGGATGCATCAAAGATTATCTAATGAAGTACTATGTCCATATCGGCCTCCCATGAATCCTGCTGTGAGACAAATACAGCCAATGGGCTACAGAGGATTTTATCCAGAATACAATACTTCAATTAATGGCGGGCAGTATCAACCACCTGTATGTAGGCCTCCACCTTACCACCCACCAATGACAACTCACACATATCTAAGCGAGGAAAAGGTTTCAACACAGATACCAAATAAATCAGTTGTGGGAGAGAAGGCGAGAAAACGGGTTCGATTTGACTTGAACAGAAATCAAGTAAAGACCGTTAGTCGATACCTGATTGGTGGAAAGTGTGCAATATCTGAGCTAGAAGGAGAAGATAAACAGATGATCAAAGATGATCTGAAGAAAGCCAGAGAGACAACGCAGGAAGTTAAACAGGAAATGACGTCACTTGCTTCTAACATTCCAGATGTTATTCATTCGAAAGCCAATTTGCTTGCTCTGAAGAAAAAGTTTTTGGCAAGGTGTAGGAAGCAGAAAAGGAATCAGGCTGTTGTTAGAAGCAGTGAGAAGGTCGTGGTTAAGAATGAAACAACTGCACAAGGTGGCTGTTTAAACCATCTTGCTTCATGTGCAAAGGACATAGAGAGCAGTGTAACAACACGCTGTGAGGCAAAATGTACAACAAAGCAAAACGCAGAGAAAGACAGAAATTGTCAAGTGTTTCACATTCATGAGAAAAAAGAGAACACTGTCCAGATAAAGTGTCATGAGGGTGCCAGTAAACTGAATGACAGACTAAAACCAGTGTCTGTTAACGTCACCTTTAGACCAGTGAATCCGAAGAGCGATTTGAGTTCAAGCGAAGACCAATCGAAGGCTAAAAGCCACAAAGCCTATTTGCTTGCTCAGAAGAAAAAGTATTTGGCAAAGTGTAGGAAGCAGAAAAGGAATCAGGCTGATATAATAAGCAGTGAAGAGGGTGCGACTGAGAATGATAAAACTACACAAAGTGGCTGCTCAAACCATCTTGCTTCATGTGCAAAGGATATAGAGAGCAGTGTAACAACATGCTGTGACAAAGAGTGTACAACAAAGCACAACGCAGAGAAAGGCAGAAATTACCAAGTGTTTCAAGTCAATGCGAGGAGAGAGAACACTGTCCAGATTAAGTGTCATGAAGGTGCCAATAAACTGAATAACAGACTTAAATCAGGGTCTGACAATGTCATCAGCGCAACAGTGAACTTAAACAGCGATTTGAGTCTAAGCAAAGGCCAATTGAAAGCTAAAAGCAAGGAAGCATATTTGCTTGCTCAGAAGAAAAAGTTTTTGGCAAAGTGTAGCAAGCAGAAAAGGAATCAGGGCGTTGTTAGAAGCAGTGAGAAGGGCGTGGTTAAGAATGAAACAGCTGCACAGGATGGCTGTTTAAACCATCTTGCTTCTTGTGCAAAGGACATAGAGAGCAGTGTAACAACACGCTGTGACGCAAAATGTACAACAAAGCAGAACGCAGAGAAAGGCAGAAATGAAAAAGTGTTTCACGTTCATGAGAGGAGAGAGAACACTGTCCAGATAAAGTGTCATGAGGGTGCCAGTAAACTGTATGACAGACTTAAATCAGGGTCTGACAATGTCATCAGCAAAACAGTGAATCTGAAGAGCGATTTGAGCTCAAGCAAAGACCAATCAAAAGCAAAAAGCAAGGAAGCATATCTGCTTGCTCAGAAGAAAAAGTTTTTGGCGAAGTGTAAGAGAAAGAGAATTAACCAGGGTGCTGTTAAAAGTAGTGACAATGAAGCGGTTAAGAAAGATACAACTGCGCAGGACTGTAATCCAAATCATGTCAATGCGCCATGTACAGAGAACAGAAAGAACAGTTTAACACCACGCAATGACGCAAAATGTACAACAAAACAGAATGTAAAGAAAAACGGAAACGAGAAAGCCGCGCAGATCAACTGTCAGATTGGTATTGATAATTCGGAAGCCAACATCACCAAAGTAGCAGTGACTTTGAACAACTCTTTCTTTGTCGATTTGAGTTCCAGCAAAGACCAATCGAAAGCAAAAAGCAAGGAATTATATTTCCGATCTCAGAATGAAAATGTTTTAGCAACGTGTAAAGCACAAAAGAAGAATCAGAGTGTACGAGGCAGTGCAAAGGACATAATTGAAAAAGTTGCAACTACGCACGACTTCTGTTCGGCACATCTCATTGACGCATGCGCACAGAATAGAGAGGGCAGTATAACGTCAACAATCGAAACAAAGTGCACGACATACCAGACTGCTGAGAAAGAAAGGAATTGCAAAACGTTGCGCATGAATGAGAATAAAGAGAACACTGTCCGGATAAAGTATCAGATGACTACCACTGATTGGAATAAAAGACTCACATCAGCCTCTGATATTATAACTGTTAATCGAGCAGCGACTTTGAATGACTCTGTCGTCGGCCGGTTGTGTTCTGCCGTAGACCAAACAAAAGGACAAAGTGAGAGGTCATACTATCTAGCTCAGCAGAAAAAGTTCTTAGCTAAAAGGAAGACGCAAGAAAATAATCAAAATGTCACAAAAAGTCGTAAGGAGGTATGTGAGAACGCTGCGGCTATGAGCAATGACTATTCGATGCCTTTAAAGGATTCGTATACAAAGAATAAAGAGAGCAGTAAAATGTTGTGTAGTGAACTAAAATATACAGCAAGCAATAATCTGCAGAAAGAACGAAATGACAGAATGGTACATGTCTATGAAACCAAAGATGGCGCTAACCAAATAAAATCCCAGCTGTGTAGTAACATATTGGACGAACACCTCTCACCAGTTTCTGACAGAACCTCTTCTTCGCGAGATGAGGCTTTGGGTGGCGATAATGATGTTCCATTGTGTTCATCCAAATACCAACTGGAAGCTCAAAGCAGGGACTGCCACAAATCAGTCACAGCTACTGAACAGCCCCGCCATCTACGCACAAATTGGACCCAGTCAATGACGTCAAATCCTATTAACAAAAAGTCTAAAAAGTTCCAGTTACGGGAGAGAACGGAACGCCAAGAATGTCAAAATGTTGATGAAACTTGCAACAAAATGAACCAAAGGAAATGCCCTAAATCTAATGTTGTTCGCAGACGCAATTGTCGTAGCCATAACAACCGTGAAGTAAAAAATCTTGAAAAGAAAAGTGATGTTGGAAAGTTTAACGATCTCGCCGATTACTGGAATCATAAACCACGTCGTAAGAACAGAATACGCGACTTAGGTCAGTTTGATCAAAACAATCATAATACTGGATTGGCAACACAAAAGAGTATGTCGCCCTCTGTTAGTTATAGAATGTCGTCTGCCAATGGACACGCTACAGTTTGCAACGTCACAAGTCTGAGTTTGTTTGTCGCCATCGTTTGTATTCTTTATTCAGTTATCTTTTACTTCGGAGACGAAGATTTGCAATAATTCCTTTAATATTTTCAGCCATTTGTTACTATTGGAAATGAAACACTATCAGATGCGATATGCCTGGTATCCCGTGGTGCGATACTTGGGACGAAAACATTGAGACAAGCTTTATTATATCTACAAACTTTTATAAAAATGCAATTTTACAAAGAACGATGATCGATGCTTCTCAATTAAAATTAAGAAAAAACAAAAAACCTGTTTGTCTTTGTGTCGTCAAATAAAGTTTGTTTATATGTAAAAAGTTTTGCATTGCCGTTGTGATTTGTATGAGCTAGATTCTTTAACATATATAAAACCTGTTGGTGTTACTTTGAGAAAAGGTAAGTTATTTGCATATCTACATGCATATGGCAGTTTTTGTACATATCATATGTGGTATATGTGCAGCTGCCAACAAATTCGTGTGAGCCCTAGGACTCGTCCGTCGTACTCTGGAACGTAACATATTACCATCGTAACCGTTGCTATGGCCACAGCCACAATAGACTGCAAACGACGAACCGATTACAATATCTTATCCATGAGATGCAAACCGTAGTTCACCTGCCACGCTTAATTGCGTTTTAGTTTCTTGAATGACCAAGTTTCACCATCAAGTTTGAAATCAGGGTGTCAAAATCACAGACATTAAAAACAAAAAAGATGTCATTTATTATGACAATTTTAATTTGCACGTTTTCATCATTCATTTATAAGAGATTATAAAAAAATTATAAGTATATATTTTTGCATACAGTACTGACTACATTGTGTTATAGGGTTGACCTATATATACTGGCCGATTTCTTTTATACAGAAAATATTACAAAAACAGTTTTGGTGATTGACAATGAAAATTTGGCAAGAACTGCATAAAAATACTATCGTATATCACAATTTGAAATTATTTGTAACCAAGTCAAATTTATATGAGACTGATTTATACATGAGGGAACAACCAACCATTTTTCTAAATGAAAAGTGGGACAAATTTGAAGTTGAAAGACAACACAGTGGGCCTAAATACTTGGAGGGAGTGGGTTGTGGGGGATATGGATGTGGATGGGGAGGGAAGAAAGACCAGAAATTATCTTCTCAAAATGCTAACAATGTCACATCAAGAGGAAATGCCCACTTCACAAGTTGGCCTTTATTAAACCACGAAGTATCAATCTGACTCGATATCATTTAACATCGTTTACACCTTCAGAGTATGGTAGCTTAAAGTGTCATCACGATAAGAATATCTAACCCCTTACAAGTTGACATTTTTGCACAAGATTGCTGCAAAGATATAAGAAAATGTTGTATCAACAGTTTCAGGGATAAGTAGGCAATTTATCAGTTTCATTTTCATTCTTTTTATCTTCCTATTCTTAACTTTTTTTCTGACAAACATCCAGTAATTGAGGGAAAGATGTTCTTATCGTGATGGTTCCTTTAAACTGCCGTAACGGAGTAAGATAGAGTGATTAGCAATGTAACAACCCTATCATAGTGAAAGTATTTTTTACTACCAAAAAAACTGGTGTTTATAAAAAAAAAAACTGATCTCAAAGTATCAAACTTTAGATACCCTGTATTAGTTATAATTATAACGCATCCTTAAATAATATCTTCCCAGTAATAATGTACAAATATAACTTTTTAGACAAATGGCCATTTTATCACCTTGTAGATTTAAGAGTTTGACAACCCCTATGATTTGGGCTAAAGCAAAGAAGCTCACAATATCGTTTCTCTGAACACAGAAAATTGTTAATATTGTCATATCCTACAATATTAAAGTAACATCTTCATCTGTTACTATTGTCACAAATGATAGGTTTCCATTACAAAGATGTGGACACCTATTTTTTTCATTACTTATAATGCACTAATGACCCCAAACGACCAAAATACATTTTTTTTTTGTGTTCAATAAGAAATTTGAAACTGCAGATATATATTGCTACTCATAGTAACACACTGGATACTAAACTCTTGTGAAGTTTTTTTTTTAACTAGATTGGTTGGGCAAACTTAAAATACTTTCCATTACAAAACAAACGTAAAGATTAATATTGACTGACTGACATTTTCTCAAATTACTGACCACCACAACCCCCAAAAAACTCTTCAAACGGCATGCCATAATAAACTTAGCTTTCATTGCCATTCAAGCATATCCAGCACCATGCACTCCTTTGGACTACAAAAAAAGTACTGTTCCGTTTCTTTTCTCTTAAAATCAGTACTTGGCATATTTGGGCAAACTAAAATTAAAAAGGTGTTCATGGACAAATATGGCAAGATTTATACAAAGGTTAAAATGTAAACTTTGGCTATGAATAATGATTACCAGAATTTGTGGCAAGAATCACTGGTTGCCATGGTAGCAGAGTTGATGGGGATAGTTACTGTTCATATCATTCCCAGCATGCCATACATCTACGACGTCTGACTCTGTGCTGCTTTTAATTTTCTCCAATACTTTTCAACTTCTACAACTTCCCAAGATTTCTGTTTTGCATGACGGAAAAATCTGTACAAAAAGTTAAACAGGAAAGAATGAACTCAGGTGGGATGACCTTGTTCTTGAAAAAAAATCATGATTTACAAAAAGTAGAAATATATTGTGTAGTTCTGGCATTTTTTGTACTTACTTGAGAAACTTATTTGATTTCTAACGTGACCAGATTGTTCAAAATTTCACGATTTTTGTTTCAAACTTACTTTTCCAAGATGAACTCTCGTACTTCCTTTTCTTTGTCTGTGAGGTCTCCATGGAGGACGTCCAAGTTCCGATGAACCTCGGAAATGCTGTGAGCATTAAGAATGCAAATGCAATACAATAATACGTCTGTGCTTCTTTTCGTTATCTTTGTAAAATAATCTAATCGTCCCGATAATTACTGAGAATTTAAACGATATTTTTTCAAATGAAGCATATTCTTTGAAATTATGAGAATATATTGTATAGAAATAAACACTATTCAGTAAAAACATTTCTAAACTAAGGTGGACTCAAACACAATGTGTAAAGTTCATCTAACTTATCCTTGTTGGAGTCATTTGAATATTCATGGTTTTAATCTCTTATCTGTCAGCTGGCGATGACCTTTCACCTTCATGAAAATGAAAAGGTTTCTTTCTCACTCATTACACTGGATCCACATACCAAGTTGAAATTCACCTATGCCTTGCATTTGGATTTATGGTGTTTACAAAGGTTCTCATTCTTTGACCACTGTTTGCCTCAAATGACCTTGAACCTCTAAAAATAATACAAAAGGGTTCTTGTACTCATTATGCTGGACCCCCATGCAAGGTATGAAGTCAACCCAAGCTTGACTTTTAAATTCATCTTGTTAACAAGGAGTTCAAAATTTGACCTCTGGTGACTGCATGTCAGAGCAGTTTCTATCCACGCTTTGCTTCAGGTGACACACATAAAGTGGCACACATGAAAACTACTATGTATGTACTGAGGTGTATTCACACACATGTATGTACTGTGTATGTACTGAGGTGTATTCACACATGAAAACTACTTTGTTTGTACTGAGGTGTATTCACACACATGAA
>JAIPMN010017869.1:30231-44645 GCA_020650975.1 Apostichopus californicus
ATTGGGCAAGTTAAAATATGGAAGTTACATTTTATCCTCATAAAACAGGAAGATGGTGCTTGGGAAGAGTGGTGGTTGGGGGGGGGGGAGGGAGGGGAGGGATGTTGTTTGAAGGGTATCCTAATTCTTTGATACCATGTCTTATCATTTGTGCAGGACTTTAATATAATTCAAAGCCTGGAATGACTTGTTTCAGTGATACGGTCACAAGTTTGTCAACTTAAAAAAATGACTTTCCTGACCCAAAGGGCAAATTTCCAATAATTTGATTCTTACTGTGTCCTTTATGAACATTCATATCGTTCCTTGTGTGGGCAAGATGTCGTTTTCATGTTAATGGATATTTTTTTCCTTCTTATTATGGACAGATCTTTGCAGTACTATTTTGAAAACTGAAGACAAAAGCACATGTACAAGAGCGCTATGGTGTCTCTCACGGCAACAGTTGCCAGGCAGTGTAATTCAAAAGGAGGTAAGCTTTATATCTTTGTATGATTTGCATTAACATATTAGATTATGATTTTTCAGAGGAATATTTCTTGCTTTTTGAGTTAATCTCAGTCCTTTTTATATTCATAGTGAGTGTTTGCAGTTCAAGCGAATTACGTGGGTTATTTATTCTGTGCATTTCTTTGAAAATGGAAAGCATAAAAACAAGAAAAGGGAACAAAACGAGAACTTTGCTCCATTCTTGGTACTCTAATAATAACGGTAAAAAAGGAATAAAAAATGGAACCAAATAAGACCATAGCCTTATTCTTCATATTCGAAACCTATTTTCTCTTTCACAGCTTCACAACATTCTGTGTGCAACAGAGCACGTATTGCAGAAGAACAAGTTTCAGTCCATGACCTCAGAGTATGAAGCTGTCAATTTACTCATAAGGTGAGTAAACAGTTATTTATTCCCACCAATGGTATTGATTCAACCATGGTTGGTTCTACCTTTAAATACCATATGCATGGAATAATTTAGTGTTCAAAGTTTGTGTCACTTATTAAATTCTATGCTTCCTGTGTTAAACTAAACAGACTGCTATACATTTTTAGACTTTTATTGCAACATGACCAGTTTGCAGAACATTTTGTCATTCGGTATAAATTATCCCCCGTATTGTCATTGACGTCAGTTTGGGCTAAGATCATTTTTGCTACTAATATATTTGCCACCCACAGAATACTCAAAGTCTTTAATAACTTATATATGAAGTAATCATCTCTGAATTTAGTTTCAGGCATATTGTGTCTATATTTGAACACCAATGAGGTTACAGCTTCACTTTACCCTAGACTAGATAAGATAATGTAATCTTTTGTGATGTTTTGACACCCAGTAGACACTCCTGGCTCTGCAAAGATCTATGTGTGAAGTTGACTTAGCAACTGCTGAAGAATTTCCCTTTTTCATGAAAAATAAATTAGACCTTAAAAGGTTATTCTGGTGACTCAAGTTTAACGTTGTTTGCCGCCAGAAAATCCAAATTCCATTTTGTAGCATTATTCATAGCTTTCCTCTTTGCTCTATCATATTTGCCAGACGCATAATTTACCTTACATTTTAATTTAATTAATCTGACTTGTTCAAACTCGTCAAGTCTTTATAAGAAATGAATAAATAGCTACAGTACAAGACATCTGTCCCGAGATTCCCTGGATATTAATTAATGTTTATTTCATAACAATGACTTTTAAATCCACATAATTGGACAAACAACTTTGATGTTTGGTATTTAGGATAACCACAAATGCAAACTCAGTTGTCCAAAGTCATGTTTTTCAACATTATTTTTAATCAACACTTTTGTTTGTTTTTCATTTTATTTACAGACTTTTAGAACAATTACCAGATGTTATGAGTTGCCACACTACCAGATGGGCTCCACTTCTCTTCCCACTAACAGTCCACTCGGCGCACAAGATCAGGGAAAAGGCTCACCAGGCGATTCAACTTGCGATGCCGTCACTTAGAAAGCATCAATCAGAACTGGCGCCCTCTTTGGTCAGTTCCCTCAAGTCGACTATGTTAGTCGATATGGCGGAGTTGTTCTCGAACAAACAGGAGAGATATGTCCTACAAATGTGGAAACTTTGTGTTGAGTTACTTGAAAAGGTAGGTCACCTTGAATGAGGGTCAATTCATAGAACTGATCAGCGATATTTACAGGGATGTAGTTTCTGCAAAAAAATGGGTGGAAGAAACGTTACTTGACAGCATTGTTTATGAATATTTCTTATGAATATTTCTTTTTCAAATCATTTTGTTTTGGTCCTTATTTTCAGGCGCTTCACAAAGGTGGAAGTCTCATCAATTTGATGCTAAGAATTGTTGAGCAAGGATTCAAACATGGCTACCCAGAGATTAAAAGAGATTCTTTCGAGGCTTGGAAGGTTTTGATTGACAACTTCACCCTTGATTTAGGTGAATATTAGACCTCTACTAAAACATTTGTTGCCATTTGATGAGATTTTACTTGCAAAGCAGTAAAATTAACCAGATGCTAGTATTGCTACTTTGAAGTATCTAGACTAGTAGTTCAGCACAACTCTAGCCCAAAGTAATAAGCTAACAAAACACTTCTGACTATGGCCGATGTGAGGAACCTCGTAAAAATGATTTTTGTAGGCGAGAAGAAAGTGGAAAAAGGGAAGGCACTAACATACTGCAACTATTTGGTATCCAACAATTTTAAATGTGCATCAACATGGCTGCCTCTGTTATAGCTAAGAACTTAGCTTGGTTTATGTAACATGACTGTAGTAACAGCCTAGGCCAAGGACATCATGAAACTGAGTAACAATCAACACACAAATTGGACAAGGAATTGATAAATAAGTGTTAGTCATTAACTATGAATATTGCAATGTAAAGAAACTTTCCTTCTTCTAGTCATTCACATAGTTATTTTCAAGCAGTGGTATCGTACTGTAGTTATGTTTTGCACTGTCACTTAGCAAGTATTACAATAACATAAGGCTTTATAGCTGTCTGGTTGTAATGCATAGGCACTCTTTAGTCAAACAATAACTTTAACATCTATGCCTTGATTAGTTTCTTACGTTTTCTCCCTGTAATTTTATGTTTTCAGATGTTCTTAGTAATGCCAAAAGATTGAAGCTTCTCATGCAGCCGTTCTTAGCCACAAGTACGAAGCAAGAATCGGTGGCTCTCGCTAAATTTGATGCTTGGTGGTATTTGTGTACTGCCTTGGGTCCAAGGTTATCTTCAAACTTTGAAGTGGTAAGTTAACTGTTTTTTTTTTCAAATGACAGATATTTCTACTCTCCCTTTGTCCCAAAACTGTTTTGTTTTGTCTTGAATGCTGTCTGGCAGCCACCGCATTCATGATTGCAAACATATCATCTACTTCAGTTCCTCATTGGCTTGGTTTTAGGTGTTATGCAAATAATGACCGTTGGATCTAGGTTGCATAACATATGACTAACTGGTTTGTTAACCTTCCATGTCAAGTAGATTGAAGCATCTGGCTTATGAATATTGAACGTGGATACTGAATATGTACGTTGGATACTGAATATGTACGTTGGATACTGAATATGTACGTTTGATACTGAATATGTACGTTGGATACTGAATATGCATGTTCAATATATAATGTTTATGCTTTTGTTACAGGTTGTAGTACCATTACTTCAATTTTCTCTCGGTTTGACCAAACCTACTGGATATCCCTCTGCTGCTTCAACACCATCTGGCTCTCACAGACATCAAATGCAATCCATTCACTCAGGTAACATGAATATTCATAGCTTGCAACTACTTATCTAGTTGAAAGGTCACCATTGTTAGTATATTTTAGTCAAGCAAACTGAATGCTGAATTGGTAACAAGGAACATTAGTGTCCAGTCTAGTCAAGTCATGGATATTGAGGTTATGTTATATTTGAATGTGTAACATGGTCGTTCAAAAGAAAGAAGAAAAAATTGTTCGTAAATGGGTTAAATGCCTATATTTTGCCAAGTAGTCCATGAGCTTGGAATATACTTCAGGGATTTCAGTTGGTAGCTTGGATACAAGTCACAGATTGGGGGAGGGTCAATAGGAGGAGGGTGGTCCCTTTTCAATATTACTTTCCAGAGTGCAAATATGCTAAATGGTGGCAACTTTTAACTTTTCAAGTCTGCCGGCTTCGTCCATCAAATCTTGTGAAGCCTTAAACTCATTCTTAAACATATTTCCTTTTCATATAATTAATATCTTTGCACATTTTACAGGATTATGGTAAACGATAGCTTGCATCTTTTGGTATTCTGCTACTGTAACTTCTTCTAAGAAAAAAGGCTTGAAATAACAAATTTGAAAGTCTTGATTTCCATTCAGGAGGTTACAAAGCCTTAGCGATGTCGAGCCCAGCGACGACCCCACGCATGAACTTGTCGTCGCCAAGCATGAGTTCTGATCCTTACAACTCACTCGTTCTAAGAGGCATCATAGTTCTTTGTAAGATGTTGACCAATCAGGATGTGTCAGTCAGTGATGACAGACTACACTGCAAGATAAGTAGTGAGTATAAAAGCCTTGTATCTCTCTCCATTAGGGATCATGTCTCAAATGCAGGGCTGCAGATGAAGGGGGGGAGGGATAGGGAGGGGTTGGGTGTGGTGTGGTTTTCCCTTCCTTATTCTAGATTTACTTTTGCACAGTCTTTGTGAAGAAAACAATGAAATGAATGAATGTCTGAAAGTGTCACAATTTCAACATCAGCTTCTTCATTTCTTACAACTCCGATGTTGTAAGTTGAAGTGATTTGATCAGCTTCTCAATTAAAATTTTTATTACTCCGATCTAATATTTCATTACAAATTGGTCGTTTCTGTAAACTGAGAACCTTTCTCGTTGGATTTGATTATCGTTATGATAACATTTACTGGTGAGGATGCCAGGAGGGTGTGTGGTGGAGGGGGGGGGGGTGGGGTGAAGGATGGTTCATGAGGAGGTAAATAAAGATGCTAGGAGGAGGTGGGGAGGGGGTGGGGAGGGTGATTCATGAGGAGGTAGATAAAGATGCCAGGAGGGGGTGTGGTGGGGGTTAGTGAAGGGTGGTTCATGAGGTGGTAATTAAATATGACAGCAGATTTAAAACCATTTCTTTTACTTTACAGATTTGCTGCCAGCCTTGTCAATCCCTGTTTTATCAAAGGTTGCCATGGCGTTCATCAAGATAACTTCAAGCTTAATTCCCATAGTTTGCGATACCGTACAAGAGCATGGGAAGCTCATGGAAGGTGAGGATAGTTGACTGTTATGCTAATCATTTATTTTAGAAAACCCAGTTAATTACGTTTAAGCGAATGGTTTAAAGGTTGTTTCCTTGGAAACATCGGGCTATTTAATGACACCTCATTCAAGAGGATGTTGTAAAAGGTGTGCATGTTGCTACAGTCACTGTGCTATGAAAGACAATGTCCCAGGAATCATTGTGGAGTGCTAGCAATCATAAATATCATATTGACAATCTAAGAAAGACTCATTTGAAACTTTAATATAACCAAGAAGTATTTTTCTCTTGCATAATGCAGCAAAAAGTTGTAGTTGCATGCTAGAGAACTCTTCTCTGCTTATGATTCAAACTCTTTTGTCTCTTTTTTCCACCTGATGTAGATGAAATGTGTATCGAAATGTTTAGCGCCCTCACTCATCATGTGAAGAATGTGTTGGAAAACAGCAAAAAGCAGGACAATGCAGAGATGTTTGGCTCCTTCCTTCACCACCTTCAGACTCTCATCAACGAGGTCGACATGGAACCGACTTCCCTCCTGGTGAGCACTTATTAATTTGTGCCGCATCAACCAATATTCAAAGCTTAAATTTATTAGAAGACTAAAATTCTATGCTATTATGCATTGTTGTGTAATGCGTAAAATACTTGTTTTTGGTGACCATTTTCCTGCCCCAATCAAAATAATATCAAAATAAATTTCTCAATATAATTCCAATGCCAAATCATGTGTAGTTACTTCATTGCTCCATATATCTTAATACAAGTATTTGCCTTTGGTCACTAACTTCTGGCCAATGTTGACCAAAGTCACAAAGTAATACAGATAAAAAGATAGCAATAGATCAAACTGGCACACCTTTACCATGAAACATGAAACAAACGTGAACGTGAACAAACATGAAACAAACAAACATGAAACAAACAAACATGAAACAACTTCAACGAGTAAGAGATGATTTTATTTTGTTTCTCGTTCTCATTGCAGAAATTCATGTCCAGTTTGAAGTGTTTGCCTTTAAAGGTACTCAGCTCATCAGCATATCTCTCTGGAAGCGTCGGTTGTGTGCTGCATGTAAGTAGCAACATCTCCAATACTCTTCCAATTTATTGGGTTTTGACTGACAACGGGGGCTTTCCAGCACTTTAGCAAAGGGCACGCTCATATCTGTCCTACTGTGGGTAGTCTGTACTGTTAAACAATCTCTAAATTGAAGTAACTTTATCTTGTGAATGTGCTCACAAACTACAAACACTTCTTGATGAACTTGCAGAGACAGAGAGCCAGGGAATTGACTGAGTTCAAGGTTCCACTCGTGCAGTTTCACCGATCGAAGAAACCTGCGTTAGACAACACAAGTTAGGGTGCTTAGAACAGTTAGTTTGTATGTATGTATGTATGTATGTATGTATGTATGTATGTATGTATGTATGTATGTATGTGTGGGTGTATGTATGTTTGATGTATGTATGTATTTTTCATTCTCCCGCAAGCAAAAACTCGCGAAGAAGTCTCATTGGCTAATCAAAGCCGCAAGCTGACCGAAGTCAGTCTCTTAGATTCATGATTATGAATTGTCAATTGTCAACAACTCTGTAACTGGACGACATACATTAATCTTGGAGTGACTCGAACTGGGGTGACTTGAGCTTGACTTATATGTTTCAAAATGTTCTATGGATCTCTTCTTCAATTTTTACAAACAAAATACTACGAGAGATGAACTGATGTCACTGTTACAATCTGCACTTAAAGAGTGTAACTTGCAGTTCTTTTGTGACATCGTAAGACGATTTATTTTGATTATTTGTGTTTTTCTGTAAATTTTCATCACAGGGAACTCCAACATTATTTCTTCTTGAGTTACTCCTTGGTCCTAAACTTGTCAAGTCATCCACAGAAGAAAGGTAAATTATCTTGGGAATCAATAAATTGTGTTCTTGTGAGACTGAATAGAGTCTTGGTGGTTGTGACTTTTATGAATAAATGTATTGATGAACACTGATATTTCAATATTGCTTACTATTGCACATATTCTTTATTGGGATAATAGCCATAGATTATCAATGATATCTGTATTGTGAGTGTTATTGATTGATTGTACCAGGCATAGATATATTGATGAACACTGATATTTCAGTATTGATTACTATTGCACATATTCTTTATTGGGTTAATAGCCGTATTTATCATGCATGATGCCAGTACAGTGTTATTGATTGATTGTATCCAGGCATAGATATATTGATGAACACTGATATTTCAATATTGATTACTATTGCACATATTCTTTATTGGGGTAATAGCCACAGATTATCAATGATATCTGTATTGTGAGTGTTATTGATTGATTGTAACCAGGCATAGATATATTGATAAACACTGATATTTCAAAATTGATTATAATCAATTGCACATATTCTTTATTGGGTTAATAACCACAGATTATCAATGATATCTGTACAGTGTTATTGATTGATTGTAACCAGGCATAGATATATTGATAAGCACTGATATTTCAATATTGCCTAGCTACTATAGCACATCTGCTCTTAGGTTTATATCTACATTGATTATCATTGATATACCTATGAGTGTTGATTGATTGATTGTAACCATGTATAGATAAAATTGATTAAAAATGATATTTTAGTATTGAATATTGAATATTGTATTTTTATTCTTTTATCAATCACTATTGATTATTGTATTTTTATTATTCTTTTATCAATCACTATTGATTATGATATTTAATAATTGCATCAATATCATTCATTCTGTCAACAGGTACTTTATTCTTCTTGAGTACCTAATAGAATGCGGTGTTTCTAACCAAAGTTCTGTGTTAGGATTCACCAACTCTTACCTGGTACTCCTCGATAAAGCAGCAGCGGACCTTAGCAACAAGGAGATCGTCTGGAGAATGTGGAGTGCCTTAGCAACACCTCTTCTGGAGCACGTTCTTCAAGTAATTAATTTTTTACATCTTGATTTCAAATTTACCTTGAATTAAGGGGGGGCAGGGGGATTCCATTTAAGAACATAAAGAAAGCAATTGTGAGGAACTTAGAAAAACATCAATTTATTTGGTATAAATAAATCAGCTTAAACCCATTTGAGTGCAGAAATATCTGTGACATGTAGTTGGTTTCAGTAGTACTCTACATTATGGCAACCTGTTTTAATTTAAATCAACAAATTTTAAACTGCACCCATTCAGAAGTTTTGAGTCACACCTCTGGTCATCGATAAGATATATCTGATTTTAAACCTCAACACACATCTTTTGGAAGAAAAATGGAACACAGTTTAGCAATAGAATGATTTAAAGTGACAAAGAAATTAGCCATCATCAAACAGCTGAGACGTATTTTTCCATTTTGACAAATGTCAGAATTATGATGTTTCTTCATCTGCGAGAATGGAGACTCAAGCAAGTCTAAACCTGGCTTTTCAATCCTGGTATTTTTCTGTTCCTTTTACTATCATTTTACCTTGAAAGAGGAGCTTTTTTAAAAGTTTCCTTTGACCCTAGCAAATACTGAACATGTACCCTGTAAAAGCACTGTAATCTACGCCATATAAATATGCTAGCAGTTATCAAGAAAATCAAAAGGTTATGTTTTGCAGACCTGAAAAGAAGTTTATTCAGTACATATTAACTTAGATTTTAACATGTATTGTTTGTTGCAGACAAATGAAGTTAACCAGGGCGATTCCTTTGAACATGACTTCAGCGCCTTGATTGCCTGTTTGCTCTTCCCTGTACAGAAGATTCTCCCGTTTGCTTTTCCTCTGGTATGTATAGCTCTCCCTCTTTAGTTTGAAAGCAATAAATTGAGATATATTGCAGATCTGAACCTTTGACATTTCATCAGAAATTTATTCATCACAAATATACTTTTTTATTTGATTAAAATTAGATCAGCTGTTATTTTCTTACAAAGCCAGTTGGGAAAATTCCTAATGCTAATACCACTCTATACTGTCCTCGCAGATGATGCTTTGAAGCACTCATACTGACAGTATGAACAGTTCCTAACCTTGATCCGATAGAAACATGATATTCATACTGCTCATACTCTCAGTACGAATGCTTTGAAGCAGGGCATGAAGTGCAGTATAGATAGAATTTTCCCAAGGGGGGGGAGGGGTATGCAAAAAAGAGCCATTGAATAAGTAATCTTTGTTTCTTTATTCATCAGCAAACTACAAAAGCATTGTTGAAGACATGGACAGACCTGTATCAAGCTTTCTCGAGATGCGCTGCCATGGTAACGACAGCTGAAGATAACCAATGCTGCCAAGATCTTTGCACCAAAATATGTTCTTTTGTCATTGATGGGCATTTAACTATGGTATGTAAAGAATGCTTCCTTTTGCTCACTTGGGTTTGATTTTTCCCCTTCTTTTAGGGGAGGGTTCTTGAAAATTAGGTTTTAAGTTTCTTGGAAACTTCTTTAGATTTGATGTTGCTTGCTGGTTTTGCTTCTTTTTGTTTTGATGTGTTATCTTTCCATTTCAGAATCTTCCTTTTATGGAGGTCGTTTTTCACCTGTGTAAGGTTATGGTGGACAGTGTCGACTATTCATCGTACACCAATCAAAACACTGGAATGCAATGTGAGTAGTGGTTAGGACATCTAGGCTTAGTAATTAATGTCTACTGCCTAATATTACATTCTCATCTGCATCTTAGGACATCTGGGCTGGATTTGAAGGAATAAAGGAGGGTTTTCCACTTTTACTGCTGCTTTTAATCCTTTTAGCAGAATTGACATTAAGCAGTAATAACATTTGAGTTATGATATTAAACAAATAAATTTGGGCTATTTACTGGCTAAACGCAAGTGGATTTTGCCATTTGCCAGTAGAAAAAGAAAAGGCACTGGCAATTTTCTGCCAGTAGACAGTCAAAGAATGAGCATGAAATTAATTTTGGGGTCTGATTGCTCAGAATTTAATTTAACAGTTTGCTAACAGATCCTTGCATCTGACTTTATTAAAAGTCCTTTTCATTTAGTAGAGGATAAAGGCCCACAAATATTATACTTAAATTATTTATATTCTCATAAAAATGCTTCACAGGATTTTCGAAATTTCCTAAATTATTCTCTCTTTGTTTTGTTTTTTCGTTCACAGCTCCCATTACTACTGTCAAGTGGAACAAAAGGAAACATAAGCCGCTCCGAAATTTATCTTCTCTTGTCAAATTGCTGAGTCACGTAATCATTGCTTTCCATAAGCACAGAAGCGATGAAACCACATCAATTCTTGGTAAATCTGATCAGGTAAGATCTGTACATTTGCAAGATATTCTAGAATTGCTAATTGTCTACCTTTGTTACAGATGTAGAGTACATATCGTGGGGGTGGGGGGGGGGGGGGTTGGGGGGAAGGGGAACAAGTCTGTTTCGTTCTAAAAACAATCCTACAGTTAATAAAATAATTTATTGCCCTATTTGAGTCAGTACTAACGCATTCCATTTCCACGCTGCTTACAAGTATTTCTTTGTCACATTATTTCCAAATCTGCTATTATGATCCCCAAACTCATACAAAGTTGTAATGTTGTCTGCTATGCAATTGTTTGATCAAATATTGCAATCTTCTGCATTTATCTCTGGTGCATACACATGCCTCGGAAACCAGTTGCTTCAATTTGGGATAACAACATACATGATTTGTTTTATTTTAACAGACATATCTGGCATCGTGGACTTCTATCGTTACGAATTGCTGTCACACCATCACAGCCCTCTTCTCCCACATCAGTAGGATGTCCCTTCTTCAGCAACTTATTGGAAAGCTGGCAAAGCCTCTGAGTGGTTTCTATGGCAACAACAATGGGTAGGTAGTGCTTTCCAGTCAACCTTTGGCATCGTAGAGCACCAAACTCATAAAATATGAAATTAAAAATATAAATATAAACTGAATACTGATGTGCCTCCTGAAACAGGTGGATTTTCTCAAGCTTCTTGAATATTTCATATTTCCATACCTTTATATATTCTGACATGTAATACAGTGGTTACCTAATATGCAGTTCAAGAAGTGAACTAATGTTGAGTTATGTTATAAAGATTTTAGAAAACTTAATTGACAGCCCCCCACCCCCCAAAAATACTTTCACCAACAATGACCACTGAAATCAAAGTTAGTATGTTTCATAAAGAAAATAGGTTAAAAAACAACTTGCATTTATTGTAAACCTCTTAGCTGGCTTAGTCCACCAAAGTTATTCATTTGTTTAACAATAGTGGATTCTTTTCTTTTAGCTTCCCTACATCCGATGTTTACAAAAACAACCTTCTGCCCAAACTGGATAAACTTTGGCAGGAGGTATTAATGGCGGTCCAGTCTCGATACCCAGGACCTTACGACTCAGAGGCTCTGGAGTTCTTTGAGCCGATTTTAGAAGCCACTTTAACCACTCCACACAGGTCCATCAGAAATCACACATTACTCTTCTGGAATGCAACGTTTGCCAAAGCGACTTTGTTAAACTATTCTGACGGAATGAAGTAAGTTGATAATTGTAAAGAATGTAGGAGGGTTGCAAAAGACAACAATTGAAAAGTTAAACATAGCAGGTTTGGAATAATGTTTTCAAGAAATGTATAAGAATTGATAGGTCCTAAATGAAATGGATGACACCCTGGATGTATCTTTGGTCATGTGTTAGAAAATTACTTGATATCATCCAAGTTTGAATTATCGCAAACAGTGTTGATAAATAAGTTTTTTGGTTTTTTTTGTGTGTTGAAATGTCATACATAACTAGCTTGCTTTGGCCAACATTTTGTCTGGGTTTTGGATGCTTTGGTTTCAATGGAAACAGGAAAGTAGTTGTAGCCTAAGTACAATTTGGTGCCATGCTGTTTAATGTTTGTTTTTCTCTTTCCAATTGTTAGGATTTGTTTACAAAGAGTGAAAGAGAAAAGTGACATGACTCTACCTGATTGGACGGATATTGACATCACAGAAGATGAATCTTGTTTGCCTGTGTCAGAGGTAAATAGTTTTTGCTTCCACAAGTACTTTTAGTTAGTTTCTTGTTAACGTTAAGAGAATGCTATTATTTTCATCAAGTTTTGTGGGTTCCACGGGTAACTCTATAATTGAGGCATCATGAACTCTGGTTGTTTTCAAAATTAACTAAAATAATATCCTTAAAATCTTTGCTGGTCTTTAGTGATGCTGGTTGAACTTTGATAAGTTTTTATTTTTGTTTTAATTTTGTTTCATCTAAGTCTTGAAGTCTTCCAAAGTTTCATTCAAGTGGACATTGATAGCTAGAAGGAGAATTTGAACGATAGCATTGTGTTACAGTGTCCATGGTTTCTTGATGTTAATGGTAGTGCTGTTTCAATCTTTGACAAGATTACCAATTGATATTGATTTTTGACGATTGCTCAGAGGTTGTCGGTCGTATAGGTCGTAGCAAGCCTCGAAAAGTATCGGAAGCCATAGAAAACGCCCCCCCCCCACCAAAAGAAAATCGTAAATTAAATTGAACATTATTCTGCAACAGCATCCACATGTCATCTTGTTTCTTTATTTGAATGTGATTTTGTTTGCCCTGGTAGACTGGTTCTCAATCACATCTATTGCCGTCATCCATGAGTCCCTCACCTCGTAAGATCCACGGAAGTTTCCTGCAACGTCCCGCCGAGGCCAGACAGCTGTTTGTGTCTTCATCACCTTTCAAATCACCGATAAAGCCTGCAGCGCAGCAGGTCAACAATAAACCATCTCCTGCTAAGGCAAAGATACCTGCTCGGAGAAAACTCAATATCGAAGAGGAGAGCACCCAGGTAAAGATTAAAAATCACTCTTTGATTGACCATCAAAACACAACAGTATATCTATGGCGTGACATGTTTGCTCCAAATATGCATATCAATAGCATAAAAGAAAAATTGTCATTTCTTGTTCACCAATTTACTGTTTTAACCAACATATTTTTTTTACTTATTGCTTTCTCTTTTACTTTGAATTTTAACCAATTTACTGTTTAAACCAAACTTAACAATATTTCTTGTATACATTTTCAGCCCATAATTTTCCATTGGCTTTAAATTTATTGTTCAGTTATCACAAATAAACCGGGCATGGTGTGCTGAGTACTCTGTTGGGGGGGGGGGGGGGGTTTGTAAGATTGAAGAGGTGGGTACTTAGACATTGGGTTCTTTCACTTCTGGGATGGGGGAGAGGAGGGAGGCAGTACAGTAAATTTTCATGGACAATTGCTGGATTATTATGTCATGTAACAAGGTATTAAACATGGCCGATAATTTGGGTTACTATAATTTTGTAGTGTGGGAGATAAAAGGGCACAACTAAGATCAGCCACCACTGTGCTTGAACCTTTGGTGGCAGCCACTGGAGGTAAATACTAGAAATCATGGCAAGAAGGAATTATAATGAACTCCCTAGAATAATAATAATAATATATTCATTTATAGAGCCCAACTAGATGCAAATGCATTTCTATGCGCTTTACAATCACAATAATACCCCGGTCAACGATGTGAAACAGAGACAATCCCTCCACATGGCAGCAGCTAAACAGCGCCCAGCCGACAGTAAGGCTCATTGGTTGCCTGATTCATGAAGAAAAAAGTGGCCCTGTTATTGTGAAAAAGGGAAAGATTAGAAATAAACTAGAAAATAGAAACATGATGTCAGGGATATTTAGTTGATTTTATCTTGTATTCTTGATTTTACAGGATTTCGTATTCATCTCTCCGTCTCCGAAGAAGAAGCAAATACTCACAGAACACCAAAAAGAAATACGTCAATCTAAACGAGTAATTCCTGCTCTCTATAACGACCTGGAGCAGTCACAAGACACTCAGGCGTTCTCTGAATTGACTTCCACTGAAAGCCAGTTACCTGAAAGGTAATTTATTCTTGGAGAAGTTTCATGTTTTAGAATTTGAACAGAAGTATGAAAAGGGGTACAAGGGGGGCAAAAGACACTTTGCTGAGTTTCTAAGTTTTGTTCAAGGAAGAAAGTAAACTCCCAAGTTTATTCGAAATGGTGAGACTTTGTTACAACTATGTTGTCTGAAGTTGTTCGTGGGTAAGAGATGTCATGTTCCATATACCCTTTGTAAAACTTAAAGGAAATCCCTCCCCCCATGTCCACCTTATTTCCTCTTCCACCCTCT
>JAIPMN010017869.1:44655-58739 GCA_020650975.1 Apostichopus californicus
CCCCCCCCCCCCCCCCCGCCCCTTTGCATAGTCTTTTGTTTTCTGAATCCTCGATTATGTGCTTTTGCTGAATATTCCAGAGTTTAATTTGTTCCTTTTTATTTCTTTTTTAAGATCATCTTTGAGCATAGTAGATGTAACCAAGGAAACCACTTCTTTAACGGATGCATTCGCTGCACTCAAGAGATCAGAGGTCACCTCAGACGAAGATGTACCGAATTCTAAGATTCCAAGCAGCGACTCGGTGGAGGTCGTCGGGAAAAAGAAAGTCAAATTTGCAGATAATGTCCAGGAAAAGGAGAAACGACCAATTGCGGATAGCAGCACGGATGACTTTGTGGCTAAAATGAACGAGAAGATAAAATCACTCAAGAGTACCATCAGAACCAATCATAAGGAACCTTCCCAGATGTCGGTCACTGTTGTCGGTGAGACTCAGATAGATGGTCAAGAAGAGAAGGTAGAGGAGAGGGCAGAAAGCAATCAAAATGTCCTAAATATCGTCGAGTCTAACGAAGAGAAAAAAGATCCGGATAACACCGCAAACGGTGAACAGATAATAGAAAAATATGATGACTTAGATGAAGGAACCAATGCAGAAGAAGTAGAGAATGCTGACGTTATTCCCGAAACACAGTTTGATCAGGAAATGCCACTGACTGCCGAACTGTCAGAAATAACAATGAAGGACCCCTTAGAGGCAACCCCAGAGATGACCTCTGACCCCACGGGAGTAGCGACCAATGAATCACTAGAGACATCGCAAACGACGCCGAGGGGAAACTCTTTTCCTTTCCAAGTAGCGGACGATTTAGATCTCAGCGATGTAACTTGTTGCGACAACAAAGTGTCTCCCGATATCAAAATCTCTACTCCTTTGATCAAGGTTCACAAATTGGACTTGTCCAAATTGGAGACGGAGCCCAAGGGAGAGACAGATTACCTCAGAAAAGCTGGACAGAACACACCCGTCATCACTCTGAGTCCGACAGGGAGTCAGACCCCAAATGAAACCCCAAGATTCAGAAGGTACAAATCGGAGGAAATCCAAAGTAGGAGCTTACGTTCCGGAGGAAAGGTTAGGAAGTGGCATTCATTTGAGGATCCCAGCGGTGATTCGCCCGAGACGGAGTCTTTCTCTCCGATGGACGTCGATGTGAAAGCTCTCTTGGTTAGTCCGTTGCCATTTTTCGATCCTATTTCCGATAAAGCAGATTTGGACGGTATTCAGCCACTAGACTGCAGTTTTGATGCAGAGGATTCTGAGAAAGCTGTCGTCACTCAGGAACCACCAACAAGACTGGAGGAAAATTCAGAACGAGTGGACAAGGAGAAAAATAAGACCCCATTGAGGCGAGGTAAACGACAGAGAAAGAGAAAGGAGTTCTCTGATTTTGTGACACCAAAGAAACTACTGTCTGTGCTTCATCAAACTGAGGAGCAAATGACAGTAGATGGTAAGGTGTTGGGAGACGGGGAAACATCAGAGACGGGGAGTGAAGAAAATGCGGAGGAGGAGAAGAGGCCAGTGGATGAAGACAAGATGCAACTGGAAGAGAAAGAGAAGAATGAAGATGATGAAAGTGAGATTCAGACAGTCAGAGAGACGGAGGAAATAAAAGAATGCGAACCAGAACAGGATGAAGAACCGGTCAGCAAAGCTTGGGAACCAACCCAAGAGCTATTTTCAATGGATGCAGCTGAAGACTTGGAAGTTTCAGAGAGAGGTTTAGGTGATGAGGAGAGAGAAGGACTGAGCAAAGTCCAGAGGGGTGAAAGTGAATCTCAGGAATCTCAGGAAGCTGTAGAGGAGATCAACGATAGACCTGAAAGTGAGAAAGAGGGTGATATAGAAAAAGAGGAACGTGGGATCGGGAAAGGGAATGAAGTGGAAGCGGTGGAAGAAGTCGAGCCAGATGTTTTAAAGGAGACTCCTCTCGCAGATGAGAAGAAAGGGAGGAAGATGCTGGGCAGGAGAGGAAGAAAGAAGAAGAATCAAGTCACGGAGGTGATAGATTTATGCGACACGCAGTCTCAAGAAACCGGAGGGAATGCTGAAGGCAATCTAACCAGTGATCAGGGTGTGGAGGATAACGGCAATGAAGGTCAGAGGTCAGAGGATCTCGCAGACGTGGAGATGAAGGAACAGCCTGTCACCGACAAAGCAGAAATGAAAAAACAAGATTTAGGAAATTCTGGAAAGAAAAAATCCAAGCAGGGTACGATACAAGGTCTCCGAAATAAAAAGAAAAGAGGACACAAACCTAAGCAACAGGCAGGAAGACTAGAGAAAGAGATGAATGTAGAAGATGGAGAAAATAATACTTCCAAATCTGTGAAAGAAGTTGTAGATGAGAAAGAAGTGGAGAGTTTGCCAAAGAATCAAAACGACAGTGTCAATTGTAAAGAAGAAATGGTTGCCGAAGAGATAAGTTCCGATTCTGAAGATGACATACCACTCACACATCTTCGAAAGAATGCCGTTGATGATAATACAGAGCAGGAGATTATCAGTAAAGAGGCTTCCATAGACTCTGAGAGTCAGAGTCGATGCCAGGAATCCCTAGCGGCTGTCCAAACTCAAGTTTCGACAAGTAGGTCAGTAGACAGAAATTCTCAAAAGGAAAGTAATTCAAGAAGGCGTAGGAGGTTAAATCGAAGCGTGTCGCCCAAAATTAGGAGAAATCTTTGCGAAAAGTTCTTGAAGGCAAAGCAAGTGTCTTCAAAGTCGACTTCATTCCATGGATTTGTCACGAGAAGGAGATCACCCAAACGCAGCCCCAAGTTGCTAAGGAGTAAAGGGTTACTAGGACCCATACACACAAGACTGAGGTCAAAGGCTGGTCATCTGAAAAGGATTTCGCCAAAACAGAGGAAATCCATGAGGAGGAAGAACTCTAGCCAAAGTAAGAGTGTAACATCGGTGGTCGCGACACTTAACGATTCCTTTGATGATCTGGTTAAACTCAGTTATGACGGTGAGCCTATGGATAATGTTACCATGGAGAGCGGAGAGTTGGATGAAGCCAAATCGATTGATGCTGACTGTAGTCTTACAAGAGAAGATTGCAATGCTGTCACTATTCAGGGAAAGGATGTTGTGGTTACCATGGAAACTAACAGTCCTCAAGAACACGTTTCTACTTGTGACAGTACAACTACTTCAGAAGCAGCGATACAGGATTCCGGTTCTAGTGTGGATCTCTTTCAAAGTGATAGCGCAGAAGATTCAGAGGGAAATGAGAAAACCGCTGAAGTGAATGCAGAACCTGAATCACTGCCAATAGTGTCTGAACAGAATATCCCCAATATTGACAAAGTTATTGAAAATGTTATTGAAAATACGGGGTTGACCAATGAAGAAGATTGTAGCGAAGAGATAATTCATAGTAGTTATAGTCCCACAAGCTTAAAGTCAAACGACTTGGATAGTGGTAGTCAAGGAATTACAAGGCATGATGGGATGCAGCAGTACCTAACAGGGAAAGATACCGATGCTGCAAAGTTGCAACCTGCCTCACCAGTAATACCGGTGAAATTTGCCCCGATAATTCACAGTTCACCAGTAGCGACTGCCAAGGTCACATCGTCCAGTCATGGTTCCCCCGAGGTGCTTGGTATTCCAGGAGTTTACTCACCCACCGCATCACCGAGTGGAGGAATTCTTAAGAAGAGGGAGGATGGTGGAAGCAATTCACCGTCACCAACGAATAAGGTTAGTTAATAGGTGTTACAGTACTCCCTCATAATGACAGCAGATGAGATTATTCAGACAAATTTTGGAGGGATACTCTGATGGCAAAAGTCATCTCAAATTATAGATGAGAAAATAAGTAGAAATATAGATGTGCTTGTCTGTAAGTTAGATACTGTATGTATTAGAAAAAGTTCTGTGGTTGTTAAATCCAATCAACAGCATCAATGGAAGCCAACGGTAAATGTAACCAAGGAAATATATTCTTTCCAGGTTTTTACAACATTGGTCACAAATCATTTAGACGTTAAACTAGTAGCTCTACCAAGTCAGACATTTATTGCTGCCACCTCTTCAAAATTTTGTAAACATAGAAAAACAAGTTAATTAGTGTTAACGAGTGCATGTATTTCTTTATCATTTACTCTAGAATCGTCGGGTGAAATTTTCGGAGAAGGTCAGCACCAAAGAGATTGAGAACTGTACTCCAAGCCGTTCAGAGAAGAGGAGACACTCTAGCGATTCATCCAGTTCCTCAAGGATAAGCTCCAAATTAATGCCATCACCCCTGGTTACCACCACCCCTTCAAGAGTACTAAATGTTCACTCTAAAGTAAGTAATCATAAACAGATGTGCCACGCAATATCACAAAACATTTAACAGGGTATCACCAATCTTTTAAGATTCACAAGAGCCAGTTTAAGCCATTCTTAGGAAAGTTAACAAAAAGTAGATAACATTCTGTTAGGATTTGCAAATGAAATTCAGATCGTCAAGAAATTTTTGCCCCTTCCAAGCTACAGACAATGTAACAGAAATGCATTTATCCTAGAAGAAAGAGATGTCATGTTTTTAATTATCTAATTGCTTTTAGTTTTACAACTTTTATTGTTTTTATCTTGTTTTTACAGTATATAACAACAACTCCTTCCAAAGCAGCTGATGATAATATCGTCAAGACAACAGGCAGCTCCAGACACCTGGTCGGGAGAAAGTCTAGATCGCCGAGACCGAAGCATGCGGTAAGCATCACACCATTACTACTGTAATATGTTGGTGTGTGCCATGCCCCCCTCCCTCAATGCCCCCACCCTCAGTCGGGAGAAAATGGTTAAGTCGGGGGATTTTTAAGTTCAGCCGAGAAAGAATTAGACCACCCGTCCAGAAGTATACCACTTTTTAAACCTCATATAAAAATAGTTATTAGCACAACCTTGCATTTGGTCGTAATTTATAGTCTCTCAGAATAATACACCATTTGACATCTAAACATCTATTTATTTTTCGGGAGGGGGGGGAGGACTGGTGTTACCCTTGTTACTGCGGGGCTGAAAGGGACTTCTTTTATTCCTAATCTGTGTACTTTACAGAAATCATTACTTTTTAACAATTCGCAGTCGAAATTTCATCATCGTCTTCAGTCGCATACTTCAACGCCTCCAACTCAAGGTAACTCCTGTAGTCAATTGGACAGTTCATTAGACGAAGAAGACAGCGAATCACAGGAGAGTGTTTTCCCAAAGCTGCAAGACTGCCAAGTGCCCGTCGAAGAGATTCTACCTCAGCTGACATCTTCAATGTGGTCCAGGGGTCTGGGCCAATTGGTCCGCGCCAGGAATATATTTACCATCGGCCAGCTGTCTACTCTCACCCCATCGGAGGTTCAGTCATTGCCAATCAGGTCGCCTAAAGTGAGTCACCTCAAGTGGGTCCTCGGTCAGTACTTACAGAGGCTTCAGTCCAAGAACCAAACAGACAATACCACTGACAAGGGAAGCAAGGAAGCAGAGAACAAACCCAGTACATCAGGTATACAGAGGATATTATCATACTTTCTTCTTTCAAATTTGTATCTTCTCTTAGCCTGCTAAGTTTGGTTAATGTTTTACACTTCTCATAATCTCATATGTCATAAATCATAAAATCTCATAAAAAATAAAGTTCACTAGGAAGGTATTGTTTGATATAACAAAGAACAGCTAGAAATATTGAACTCTCAATTAAATTTTAAAGTTTAAACATGAGTGACCATTATTTGAATTTCTGACATGAAAATTTTGGTGTGAATTTGATATAACCCTTAATTAGGCTCGGTAGGTTTTTCATCACTACTCTGAAATGATTCCAGAATTGTAGAGCTTTACAATAAAGATATGTTCAAGACAGATACCAGTCATAGGAAAAAGGCAGTAAGGTTGTAAAGGTTGGTGTCGTTACTTGAAGCTTTTTTCTTTACATTTTGTCGGGTAGAGGCTTTGTTCATAACTTGGTTGTATATCATAGATGTTTATCACAGGTATACTTCAGGTTCAACTTATTTTCTCTTTTCAGCAGGAAAGGAAGATGGTGAGTCCTCCAGCTTAAGTTTGAAGAGGAAACGCCATGACGATGATACAGCGCCGGAATCTTCCGTACCAAAGAAAGTGAAATTAGTCGAACAGCTTGAGAAGCTCAGCAATGGCTTAAGTGATGAGCTGAGATCTGTGTCCCCAAATGAACTGTTTAAAGCTCACGAGCATATCAATGCCATGATGGATGCGATAATGAACGTATTGAAAACCAAATATCAACCCTCTTCAAAGCCGTCGTAACAAAGTCTGTTTCGCCTCGTCTGAGATGCAACCAGACACATGGATGCAAACAATGTGCGGTTGCTATGGTAACTAAGAAATACTTGACTTGCATACAAATGATTATATTTCGGGCTTGCAAATACTTCATGCTCAATGTTTTAATTACATGTGCAAAATATTACCAAGTTTTATGCCATGTTTTAATCCGAAATGAGCTAAAAGTGTCAATTTTTGCCATCCAAAGTGAAAAGTTTTAGCCTTGATGGATTTGCACTTTCTAACCTAAATATTTGGCAACGTTGGCACGGAAGAATAACTTCATGTTATTTTATATATGGAAAGGAATATAAATCGTTCACTTGCAATCATTGTTACATGGTTTTTATACAAGTTTTACATTTAACCCTGCATCTGATAAACAAAGATAGTCAATTTATTTCATCATGTGCATAGTAACCTTAGAGAGATGTGTTATAAACTGAATGGGAACAGCTTTTTATGCAAAATTTATTATAATTAAGTATATTAAGTATCATTTTCATGTTTTCCATCTTGTTAAATTTCTAAAGTTTTAATATTCTTAGTGGGCATTTGTTCACTACTGTTTTACTGCAAACAAAAGATAAATTCCTATGAATCGCCAAGAGTGATGATTAACCCTGGTGTGTAACCTTTCTTTTACAATATCCGAGACATGCAACCCACATGCGTATCCTTTCTATATCATATTACAACTGTTTAGAAAACCACATTTGTAACCCAAAGTGGATTTAAAAAGATGTATTTTGGAGTATTTTGCCAGTCATCTACCCGAAAAAAAAGGTGAAATATGTTTATTCTCATTCATTGATCAAGGAATTTGCAATTACTCTCACAGATGACCCCTACAAAAAAGAAGGTTATTGCCAAGTTTGTTCCTTCTTAAAGGATTTCTTAATATGCCAGGTTGGTGTAGCTTCTTAGGATTGGTTGGCAAGTTTTTGTCAATTTGCCAATGACCATTGAGGATCCTCAAGGATTTTTAATTAGTTTAATATTTGTTAGGGAATAATTCATTCATTAGTAATTAATTAATGATTCCACTGGATTCTAACAGTTCTGTCATTTATTTTTTATCAGTTTGCAAAATTATTGACTTTTTTAAGAATTGAAGTGAAATTGGTTCAAAAAGTCCAGTCAATGTCATCAGCCAAGAGAATGATATGGGCAAGGGATGTTACCTCTTAGGCCCCCTATTCACCCCCATGGGCAAGAGAGGTACATACAGGCAAGGGATGTTACCTCTTAGGCCCCCTATCAACTCCCCATGGATAAGGGAGGGAGGTACCTTATATCATTGAAGTTGTGTTTCCAATGAGAAATAAAATAAATGCCAAAAAAAAGATGCTTTTTTGTGGGGGGGGGGGTCAGGGGGGCGGGGCGGGACTGAAGCGGGGGATTATTTGTTACTGTTTCACTACTGCATTCATCTTTTTAATTGCTGCTGTTCAATTTTGGACAACAATTTTTGAGATTTTTGTACATGTTAGATTTTGTTTGGAAATTATGTAAATACCTTTGGGTGAGGAGAATTGATAATATAAATTTTTATCACATTATTAAATTGTTTCTGTCATCATTTGGGAGGGAGATGGAATGGGAGAAGGGTAGGATATGTCTTGAGAAAGGTAAGGCGATGGAAGGGGAAGGGTAGGAGATGGAAGGGGGCAGGAAGGGTGAAAATTGTCAAGTTGAAAGAACACAAAAATCCAGGTTGCATTTTACAATTTCACAACTTTACTTAAAAGCACTAAAATTTAAATACAGACTTCTGGAGGGTTAAATATAAATACCTGTTTATCTTGTTACTATACGAAAAGTCTACAAACTGATTGCATAAAGCTCACATGATTCATATGTAATATTCATTGCTTGGTGAATACAGACAACACATCCCTGTAAATAAAAAAGGAATGCTTATGATATAAAATAAAATACCATCAAAGAATCACATTTCAAACGGTTGCAGCAAACATTTCATTTTGGGCTACTGAGGCTATGATAACGATCGTTTATGAAAATGTTAATAAAGGACTGCAAACGGCCTACAATTTTGAACTTGCCCTACATTTTTGAACTTGCCCTGATAGAGTAGAACAGATAATTTTAGGTACAACAAGGAAAAAGTAACCATGGAAATATCAAAGGAAGAGAACACTACGTATCTGCCAGTGATGTTTCGTTCAACATCCATATTCTGAGAAACCAACAAGGAAGCAAACAAACATCACTTTTTTGGGGGCAAGTAACTTTTCGATCAGGGAGTATTGAAGAGAACCTTCAAGGCAACATGCACAATATGTATACATACACTTGCAATAAGTGGCATACTAGAATGCAAATATTCCCTCTGTAAATGAGATAAACATGAGAAAGCTGTCCATGGTTACCTCTCATCACTTCAATATTATAACTTAAAGAAATCATTTAATTTACCCCTTAATTTACCCCTTAAACAGGAGGCCTAGCGATGCCTTGCTCTGCTTTATATGCAAACAATTGAATGTAAACTGTGCATAAAGGTTCTAGTACTTCTGTAAGGTGCATCAAAATTCCAAAGTTATATCAGAATTTGACAAATGGTGACCTCCGATGACCTTTGAACTCAATTAAAATCAACAGGGTTCCTTTTACTTATGAAGTTGGATCCACATTTAGTAGCATGAAATTCAACCAATTTGCTTTTGAAGTTATCTAGTTTTGCAAGGTTTTCAGAATTTGAACTCAAATGATCTTTCCCTCCATGAAAAACAGAAGATTTATTGTACTTATTAAGCTTGTAACCGAAAGAATAATACAAACAACTTGTCTAGGGTTCAAACCCAATTTTCAAAACTTTTCCTCCTTTCATTCTGAAGTTTAAAAATATTAGAAACAAGTATTATTTCTCAATAGTTACTGTGGGGCAGTTGGTAGAGCTCTGTAACAGAGAGAGTCCGATAAACTCCATGTCTAGGGTTCAAACACAAGAGAGATTTTAAATTTTCTGCTTTTTTCCTCCTTCCATTCTGAAGTTGATATATTAGAAATGAGCATTATTTCTCAACAGCTACTGTGGCACAGTTGGTAGTGCTCTGGACTGGAGAGAGTCAGATAAACTACATGTCTAGGGTTCAAACACCAGAGAGATCATTTTTTATTTTCTGCTCTATTCCTCCTTCCATTCTGAAGTTGATATATTAGAAACGAGCAATATTTCTCAACAGTTACTGTGGCGCAGTTGGTAGTGCTCTGGACTGGAGAGAGTCAGATAAACTCCATGTCTAGGGTTCAAACACCAGAGAGATCATTTTTTATTTTCTGCTCTTTTCCTCCTTCCATTCCGAGGTTGAAATATTAGAAACGAGCAATATTTCTCAACAGTTACAGTGGCGCAGTTGGTAGTGCTCTGGACTGGAGAGAGTCAGATAAACTCCATGTCTAGGGTTCAAACACCAGAGAGATCATTTTTTATTTTCTGCTCTTTTCCTCCTTCCATTCTGAGGTTGAAATATTAGAAACGAGCAATATTTCTCAACAGTTACTGTGGCGCAGTTGGTAGTGCTCTGGACTGGAGAGAGTCAGACAAACTCCATGTCTGCGGTTCAAATCCAGCTAGAGCCTTTTAATTTTCTGTTGTTTGGATCAGGTGGAAGTATAAAGGTAAGAAACGAAGTTTATTTCTTTGGGAACCAAAATGGTGTAATGGGTAGTTCCGTTGATTAGTAGTTTCTGATCAGCTCGGTTCAAGCCCTGGCTTGGTTTTGTTCTTGGGTGAGTAATCAATGTAAAAGGATTTCCCCCTCCCTGACAAGGTTCCCAAGTGGCCAGGGTGGGTTCTGATGGCCCCCACTCCCGGATGCAAAGTGGCCAGGGTGGCAAGCGGACTAGCTAGGTACCGCGGCACCCCTCTCCCTGACAAGGTTCCCAAGTGGATAAGGTGAGTACCGCGGCACCCCCCCCCCCAGACAAGGTTCCAAGCGGACAAGGTGAGTATCGCGGCACCCCTCCCCCAGACAAGGTTCCAAGCGGACTAGGTGAGTTCCGCGCCTCCCCTCTCCCTGACAAGGATCAGGGGAGGAAATGTTTTGAAAAAACGCCTAAGTCCAAACAACTGGATCTTTAAATATTTGAAAAGCATCCTAAATCAGAGTCACACCTAATGGTCTAGTGGTAAAAAAAAATTTTTTGCATCACAAGGTCCCAGGTTCAATCCCAACTTCTGCTTTCCTTTTACTAGTCCTCCAGTAAAAGACAAGAAACATCCATACCAAAAATTCAATATATTATGCATATACACAAAATACATCCAATTAGAACTGCCAAAATATCAACTCCATTTAGATCCACTCAATCAGAGAGATGAGTTTAGTACCCCTTATCTTTTGTAAGGGGGGCAAAGACTTGTTAGAGAAGGATAACAACAGTTGCTTCAAATATGCTTTACTAGTTAATGTAAACTTTAATATAGCTTATACTTAATCATGCAAAATCAGGTCATTGACAGGACTTTTGTCCCCTCCCCACCCCCACCCCCTCCCCCATACCAATTATCAAATAAATTCGAGTTTTCTTTTTTGGTGTTAACAAGTTTTTCAGTTTGACCTCTGTTGACCTAAAATGACCACTAACCTCCACAGAAAACATGCAGGTACTTCTACTCAATGAGGTTGATCCATGTAGCACATATCAAGTAAAGGCAAAAGCTTTAGTTTTGGAGTTACAGTGTTTACAAGGCTTCAGATTTTGAACTCTGTTGACCTTAAATGACCTTAGCTGGCTATGATCAATTTTGGGTTCTGACCAGCCTCGATAATATTAACTCCTATACATTTTTTCTACAGTATTTGAGAACTCACAACAACATGTGTTACAGTTTTAAGTATGCAAACTAAATCATTAAATAAACATATAAAAAAATGGTAAGAACAAAAATCATGACATGATACTAAGGTACTGTTGTCTTTGTCTTGCCATTAAACCTGATGAATATGCAAATAATAAACAAATAAATAACTTGTTATGAAACAACGAAGCAATCACAACAATAAATATCTTGCAAACAAATATAAATTATAACTTTGACACACATTGACAAATTGCAGTTAATGCTATTGCACACAACAGGAAAGGAACTATTTTTTTGGTTGGAATGTTTCATTTTGCTAATTTTACACATGATTAACATTGCTAAATTCAGTGAATATCTCCAGATTTTATGTACTGTCACCGCAATATCCCCAAATTTGTTTACTATAAAGCCCTGAATAATTTCAATATCCCTGTTTAGCCTTCTGTTTGTTGAAACAGCTTTAACCTAAGCTGAGATTAATTGCAGCTATATATATATATGTAAATTCAACACAGATCATTTACTAATTTCATAGCCTCTAATTAAATTTCCATAAATCTCTTTTAACTTACGGATGAATAATGAGACTCCCATTTACCTTCAAGATATCATTGTCTCTAGATGAGGGGTTCTTAAGCTTGGTCATTTGACCATTTTGTCATTTGACCATCTGACCATCATCCTGAAACATAGAACCACCAAACCACTGTGATACACTCAAATATCCACACCTCCAGTTATTGATGAAAAGAAGGTAAATTAAATTTGTAGCATAGCTGTAAAACATTTGGGAATTGATTTCAATGCATTCACCAGAGTTAGCACATATTTGGATATATTAATTACAAATTAATATTCTTCATCATCTATATATAACTATAATGCTCCTGCACTCTTGGACACTCTCCTCCACTTTACTCAATCTCTATATAAATATATTTATCTCTTTATAAATCCTCTCAATGTTCATTACTTTCAAAAGCCAATAAACTAATTATTTAGACTGGCAAATATGTCTTTCCCTCACAAGCTGCATGGTCTCATCACCCCTCCCCCTCCTCAACCTCCACCCCTCCCCCTTCCCCCCTCTCTCTCTCTCTGAAAAAAGTTTGTATCTTGTTTTGTTGTAAGACCAGATTAAAGTAATACTTCTATTTTTTGATAAACTTTTGTCAACTTAACCTCTGTCTGTTGAACACTACTGTATATGCTGTGTATTGATTGTTACCATACCAAATCAATCTACTACCAAAACCATCTTTATTTGTTTGTTCAACTGATAAACACAGATTGGGACTTAAGAAAAGGTTAAAATCTCTGCTAAAATCATCAAAGTGTGTCCTGTTGGTTCTGAACCTCCACCGTACCATTCCCAGACTGGGTAAATCAGACAGATAAACTGCATCAATTAATACCAATAAATATAAATGCTTTTATGGATGCAAAAACCTACTTGATGAAGCCTCAGTATAAGTGTGACCATTATTTAATATTCTAGCATATTTGCCTACAAGTTTGATAACCTTTTAATTCAAGCTGGTTATGACATGACAGTTTGACGATTGCTCTCTTAAAAACAAATTAAATTTAATTCCTATGACTTCAGCAGAATGGTTCATCTAAGGTGTAACATGAGGAGACAGGGGTAGAGTGGAGGGGGAGGTGGTTCCTCTACATTGGGGTTCCTGGTGACAATTAAGTACCATTCATGAAGACAATTGCCTGTCTAGTTGGACGTTGGTCTCATTACAGTAATCAAAGGCCTCTCCGGTCTTGCATTCTGCCACCGTGTGGTCCACAAAGATTGTTACGATACCGGATATGACTACTGCAATGCCAACCACCAGTAGGCAGATGGCTGGAAGCTTCTGCCAACCGTACCAATTCCCTCCTTCCCATCGGATGTAGCACGCAGCTGGTAGGATCATGATGAGAGGGATGGCACCAAAGATACCCTAATTATACCAAAAGAAAAAATATTATTAACTCTAAGCAGAAAAGTGATTCACAAGATTTCAGTTAATTTATCTGACTGTCCACAATGCCGGTCATTAAAGACACTATGTCAAGAAGGACTCTGCAGCATCCTGCAGCCTGGCTGCATAGGACATAACTTTCATGCACGTGTGGTTCAAAACCATATGCACTGCACCATAGGCGTAGGAGCCCAATTTGATTTGGGGGGGGGCTGTAACGACTTGCTCAAAAAATATAACAAAAATTTTAATGTGCATATCATATAGGCATGCATCGGTTATTACATCGTATGCCAGTAACATACAATAATTTGGGGTGTTATTACCCTTCCATATTGGTTATAATTATTGGGGAAGTTGTTACAAAAATAACGAATTAACCTAAAATAACTATAAATATTTAGAGATCTTAATAGGTACAGGATTGAAGGATTGTAAATGTTTACTAGAGCAACACTAAAGGCCAAGAAAGTCAAGGACATACTTACATTCAGGATTAACACCAGTCCTAGACACTCCGTACTCATGGAAACACCGAGTGCGATACCAACAATTATTAATGTATTGATCAGGTGGCGTTCTAACGTGGGCTCAGAACCTACCCATCCATGGCGGACAATGAAATTTTCCACTACCTGCGGAAAAAACAATAAAATGGGTCGCTGCTATTGAAAAGCATCTAAAATAGAGCAATTCACATTTTAATTAAAATTAATCTTATGTACATAAAATAAGAATAACTACAAACAAACAAGTTTGCAATCAGCATTGATCTTTTACTTTATTGCTGCTTGATAAAATCATAAGTTGACACAATTCATCCAAACATTCATGCTCTTCTATTAGGTTATTTTTCAACTAGGTTAAGATACCATTGATGGTGGGGATGGAAGACCCAAGCTTGATATGACATGATGGGGGGAGGGGGCTGTGCATTTGCAATGAGGAAATCCTTCAGTGCAAAAACATA
>JAIPMN010017869.1:58749-70067 GCA_020650975.1 Apostichopus californicus
GATGTGAATACCCAATGAAGTAATCATCAGTGAAAAAACATATATGTAATAGTAGATGTGGTGAGCGACTGTTAATAATTTCAAGGAGGGGGTAACAATTGCTCAGGGGTCTTCACTTTGAATCGGCTGGTATGTACTGAAATCTTTTGTGTGTCATATTAACTATGAGAGGAAAGAGGGGGTTTAAAAGAATTGAGAAGTAGAAGGGGGTTAGGTGTCAATGTAAAGATGTAAAAGTATTCTGCAACAAATCATGACACAAATTAAAAATAATGTTCTATCTCAAACATTCCAGTAAATATCATGACCTCTAGCTTTTCTGCAACATATTATCTTCTACAATTGTTTGAATGTTTCATTCCAAAAGATGTCCCATACATACCTCCCTACAGACCAAACATTCCAAGGGGTATGTGCACATGATTGTAATAGCAAATGCTACTCTTGCAATGTTCACGAGATCGTCAGTGTAGCAGTAATTTTGTAGCAAGTCACCTGGATATGAAAAAGAAGAAGAAGACACAGATTACACTATGTAAAAAAGACACTGAATATGTATTGAATTTATGTAAAGCAACACTGAATATGTATTGAATTTATGTTAAGCAACACTAAATATGTATTGAATTTATATAAAGAAGACACTGAATATGTATTGAATTTATGTAAAGCAACACTGAATATGTATTGAATTTTATGCAAAGCAACACTAAATATGTATTAAATTTATGTTAAGCAACACTAAATATGTATTGAATTTATGCAAAGAAGACACTAAATATGTATTGAATTAATGTCGAGCAACACTAAATATGTATTGAATTTATGTAAAACACTAAATATGTATTGAATTTATGCAAAGCAGCACTAAAAAATGTATTGAATTTTATGTAAAGAAGACACTGAATATGTATTGAATTTATGTAAAGCAACACTAAATATGTATTGAATTTATGTAAAGCAACACTGAATATGTATTTAATTTATGTTAAGCAACACTGCATATGTATCAAATTTATGCAAAGCAACACTAAATATGTATTGAATTTATGTTAAGCAACACTAAATATGTATTGAATTTATGTAAAACACTAAATATGTATTTGACATTTGAAGGGTACCTGCATGACAATGGTACTGCCAAGCTCAATGTTAAAGTAAGATCAGAACAGTTGAAGTTACTATTGACAATCTACCCTTCTGTGTTAGATGGCCAAACAACCATCATGAAAGTATTTCCATCATATCTATTACCAATTTATCTGGACTATATCTAACAATCCAGATATATTATTATTAGACTTTTTGAAAATCCACACGGTTGCCCAGGAAAGACAAAATCACTTCAAAATTCAGCTAAAGGGTTTTAACATGGATATAAAATCAAATTATTCAATCACCCAAACTGAAATCAAGTTTACCTGACCTAATTTCAAAATTACCTTGGGTGAAATGCTTGAAAGTGATGTAACCGGTAACGCCTACAATCAGCAGGAATATTGTTGCCATGACAACAGCATAGTGGGTCACTTTTTTCCACATGGTTTGAGTAGGAGTCTCCAGAGATGCAAAGATTAGAAATGCATTGTGATGACAAACAAATGCTGTCAAAAAGAACAAACAGATACAAAAAAATGTCCATCATTTCTTCCAAAAGAAGTGGAAATTAATCTCTAAACTTGTGCAAGGCATTTGATACGCATTCAAAAATGAACAAATTACGTGCCTCGATCCAAATCCTGAACCGTGTGTAATGATGCATAATATACAGTTTTACAAGAAAAGCAATTCATGATCATTATTCATTCCTGTGATGAGGCTTACGACACTAGCTATACCATCAACAAATCATTAAAATTTCCTTTCCAATGAACAACCCCCTCTTCCATGACTCTGACATAGAGAATGCATCCATGCAATACTTATCTTTTAGACATCTTGTATATATATATCGTAAGAATTAAGCTAGAAAATTACAAGGAGTTCAACAAAGCCTAAGATCCCATTTCCTTCTCATACAAGTGAATAGCAAAGTGTGGTGACATCTTGTTCACATATCTTGTTATTATTCTCTGACATATGATGTAAATGCTTGCTTTAATTTGTTTAACTGCCGTATAGACGAGCTCCTGAATATGAACTTACCAAATGTTAGAATACTGACAGATTCAATGGCATTAATATTTGCAAAATTCCAGTCCCCTGGTTCGACTTCTCTGAAAACAAAGAAATATTGAAGGAGGCTTAAATATGAAGATTTTTATCTGTACTTTTGGAAAGACCATCTGATATTCTTCCTCAAATACCTTTCTATAATTATCACAGGTACAGAGAGAAATCAGCTAAAAACCATTCATGAAGATAAATGTTCTGTGACTTCTAGCTCTGTTGTCAAGAATTTTGAAATCGGATGATATTTCATCTCTCGAGTTTTTCAAGCAAAGTCGCCGACTGTTCAGGACAGCCTTATGAAATAGTAGGACAAACATAAAAATTTAACTGTTGCAAAAATAAGACAAAATTAGGTAATATTGAAGGAAAAGGTAGGACAAAAATAGGACCAAAACAGAGGGTGTCAGAACACAATTTCTACTATTTTGAGCTTTTTCTTACAACGATAATGTACAAATGACTAAGATTGACAAAGACTTTCTTGAGAGTTATCTGTCATTGTGATGTCACTCAATCACTCTGCTGTTGCCAGGTGCATAATAGTACATCAGACTTGGAACTACCAGATCATGTGATTTTTGATACATTGATGTATACATTGTTGCAGTATACTTGCAACAATTCAATTCATTTCATCACAGAATATATCTCTTTTATTAAATGCAATTTCTGATCTAGTCTTACTGTCTGCAATATAAACTGTGAATTTTTATATTAGAGAGGTTTAGCCTACAAAAATACTTACATTTTAATTGTTCCAATACGTATAATGATGACAACGCACAACAAGATAAGCAACACCATCGATAGAAAAGCAACCTGTGAAAGTGAAAATGAACATGAAACAGGAAGAAATTAGTTGGCAAAATTTCAGAAAACAGGGAACCTGATATGACAATATCAGGAAGAGATGGTAAATGGCAAACCATGTACAAGATTTTTCGTCACCTATCAAATTGTAATTAGTGAGAAATCATGATTATTTTATCATTAGTTACCACTCAGGTTAAAGAAACTATTTTGAAGTTGAACAGGCCTGACTTTCTCATTCTGGCAGGATCTTCTTCACAGACAAACTAAAAGGAAACCCTAAATAACAGCTTAAATATCTGTCAATTTAAAACTAAAAATGTGTCTATTTTAACAGGTTCCTACTGACGAAACAGTCCAGCTAGGATGTAGATAGATACCTTGACTGCCTCTGAAGAAGATATTGCTTGGATTGAAACCTCAGAACATTTAACATGTTGATGCATTTGATATGTTTGCACTGGCAGCTAGTGTTGTTGCAGTAGAATCAAACAAATTAAAACATTAATTATGCCAACACATATGTAGAGGCTGTTTGGTGACTCTAAGCACGATCGAAAGATTGCTTAAACCTTGGATAGTAGTCGCAATATATATTGTTTTGATTGATTGGTATCCAAAGCCAGGGATTTTTGGTTTGTTAGTTGTCTAATCCAGCAGTCTTGACAACTAGGCAGAATGGACATTTCCGTGATTTCTCTGCACTGGATGGTTAACGTTATCGGTGGGATAAACAAATTAATACACATTGATCTGAACCCTCAACCATCTGTGTTAGAGTGTCACATTTTCATTTCCCAGCTTTACTCATGTTTTTGTTTGATTCTGACAATATTAGCTTTTTCTGACTAGGAATACTGGAGTTGCATGAATAAAACCGTTATACTGCTTTAAATCTCAATGACAATGAAAACAGATAATTTCTCAACCATGCATTGAGTTTGTAAGTCTCCCCACAAAGTCAACGGCAAACTTTATTTATTTACAGTGAACAGATCTCTTAATCAGTTTGAATAATTTAAACGAACACAATGAGACACTGTAATAACCACGTATAAGTGCACATGCTATTTTCACTTTCTTAATGACGGCAATTTCTCACGACACTCAGAGCGAAACGACGCTTGAGAGATAATGCTTCTCTCATCTGATTGGCCAACCTTAAATGCATTATTTAAAAGTCTTGATTGAGTAAAGATTTCCATCAGTGATTAATGACACATATCCGTGGTTAATATTTAACAGTCTACGTGGATCAGAGGAAAGCCAGACTCTTAGAAACTTCTTTTACGAATCAAGACATTTAGCTGGTTGCCATGGTCACCAGGGCAGTTGTAGTCTGGTCGTATGACAGAGTATAGTGCGTGAGGCTGTTGAGATGAAATGTATCCGCATCGTGTAATGAAATATATGTTGGAGATAAAGTGAGTTCATTTATTGGCAGATATATCAGTGTTTGTACATATGTGCTACTAGTATGGTAACAGTCTGTTGACCCGAAAAAAGGCATTATGGGGGTGCCCCAGAAGACCATGTTACCACCGTTTGGTTTGTTTGCTGATGCAGATTAATTAACTTAAGACTGGAGTTTACATTTAACCTCCAACAAAACAAAAAAAAAACAGGCAGATTTTGCACTTTTACAAAGTGAATCTTGCTGTTACCCATATTTAATGTACAGTACTAGAACAGCTGAGAGGTTATAGTATAATTTAAATAATAACTTCAAATTTTGGTTGTGCCATAAATAAATATTACTTCTTTTTCTTATAAACACAAAAAAAAGTAAACAGAAGGTTGTTGTGTTTTGTTTTTTTGTAAACAATTTATGCTCAAAGAAAGAGGTTAAAAACAACCTCAATCATGATAATCTTGTTCTTTTTTCTTCAAACATGGAGATTTCTCCACCTAAGCAGCCGATTTCTCAGCCCAAGCAGGAGATTTCTCAGCCCAAGCAGCAGGTTGCTCAGCCCAAGCAGCAGATTTCTCAGCCCAAGCAACAAATTTATCAGACCAAGCAGCAGATTTCTCAGCCCAAGCAGCAAATTTATCAGCCCAATCAGCAGATTTCTCAGCCCAAGCAGCAGATTTCTCAGCCCAATCAGAAGATTTCTCAGCCCAAGCAGCAGATTTCTCAGCCCGAGCAGCAGATTTCTCAGCCCAAGCAGCAGATTTCTCAGCCCAAGCAGCAAATTTCTCAGCCCAATCAGCAGATTTCTCAGCCCAAGCAGCAGATTTCTCAGCCCAATCAGCAGATTTCTCAGCCCAAGCAGCAGATTTCTTAACCACGAGCAGCAGATTTCTCCGCCTGAGCAGCAGATTTCTCCGCCCGAGCAGCAGATTTCTCCGCCCGAGCAGCAGATTTCTCCGCCCGAGCAGCAGATTTCTCCGCCCGAGCAGCAGATTTCTCAGCCTGAGCAGCAAATTTCTTCAGCCCAAGCAGCAGATTTCTCAGCCCAAGCAGCAGATTTCTATACTAATTTGTTACATCTTGTGAATAGGTAATGAAGGTCTTTTAATTTTTGCTTACCTTGACAAGTTTCGTAACATTTTTGTAGAAACTGAGAGGAAGTAAGATGAGCAAGGTTATGACACTAATTACAAAGTATCGGTTGGCAAGAACATGATTTTCTGTAAATAAAAGAACAGCAAACATTTAGAGCAGGTAAAATATAACAAAATAAACTTAAAATAAAATAAAACTGTTAGTAAACTGCTTATCCACTAGAAAGCCTGTGTACGAGAATGTTTAAAAGTAAGTGGACATGATGTTTCGATCCTAGTAGGATTTTCTTCAGAGGCTAAATGAGAGAGCCTTTAGAAGCTGAGAAAGCAAATATACTTAACACAAATTGACAATACAGTGAAGCCCTGCAGAATGCCTTAGAACTACATTTTGTGATTACTGAACTGGTGATTTCTCTCCCTCCTCCCCCACCAGTGGCGGAGCTAGGGGTATTGGTCAGAGGGGGCGAGAATGGTCTGTAGGGGTGCTTTCGACACTATCTAAGCGGAGCGCCACCACAGGTTGGCGCGGAGCGTACACAAAATTTTTCAGTAAAGATACTCCCTAGATAGCAGGAAATGACCCTTTCCGGGCCTTGCTAATTTGCAGATAAACAAAGAATAAATAGGTGTCATCGCCATTTTGTCAGAAAATTACACCAACAAAATGTGACAAAAGTCAATAGGTAGGATGAGAGCGCAATAAAAAAAGTCAATAATCGCGAATAAGTAAAAGTAGTAAAAAGCTGAAAAGGGCGCCATGCAGCAGTCCATTTGAGTCCGTCAGGGGGGCATCCGTCCCCCCTGACTGTATGGACACTCCGCCACTGTCCACCACCCTCCCCAAACACCATGGACTTCCTTTCTCTTAATGCTACAACCCAATAGATTACCCTTGTCTCCCACCTTACCTCCCTCAACACCATTGACTTCCTTTTCTCTTAATGGTACAACCCAATTGATTACCCTCTTCCCCCACCCTACATCCCTCAACACCATTGACTTCCTTTTCTTTTATGGTACAACCCAATAGATTACCCTCGTCCCCAACCTACCTCCCTCAACACCATTGACTTCCTTTTCTCTTAATGGTACAGCCCAGCAGATTATCCCCGCCCCCCCTCTCACACCAATGACTTACTCTTCTCTTAATGGTACAACCCAACATCCTCCATAATCATTAATTGTATAAATGAACACAAGCTGCCTGAATGTAGAACACAAGATGACACTTTAGCATCACTAAGCTTGTGTAGTATTGATATATCTCTACCAGTTTGTTTTAAAACCCATCTACATGTATACAGGCAGATAGTTTAAATATATTGCTGGTATATGAATTCACTCTAGGATATATGGAACTGGAGTAACCTTTTTAATTTTGAAAACGTAGCATCAATAATGGACATCCACATGCCTGGTGTCTGCAGAGAGATAAGAACTAAAGCAGGCACAACCAGGCACATCTCTCTTGTCTTGTATTGGATTCAATATCAAATATGAAGGTACCAGATTTGGATCTTGAAGAAACAGTTATGAGATATCCCTAAAATCCCTTATTATTACCGAGTCACTCTAGAAATGGCAAAGTACATATAAAGGAGTGCAGTAGTTGTGAGAAGACAGATAAGTGAGAAGTAAATAACAAACTTTATTTTTTTAATTATTTTACAATTCCACACAGGAATGATGATAATAGACATAAACAAACAATATTTGCATAAACTTCTACGAGGACTTGGCGACCACATCCCTGTGACTATTTAGTGTGTGAAAGTCAATGGACATTTAAATGGCGTATGCTACCGTACAGTTTGAAACCACAGTGTATAAAAGTGACAACAAGCTTGTACAAGCCATGGTAAATGCATGCCACAAGCTTATCTCACATGTGCAAGTAACTTGTGAGATGGTGTACCAAAATAAAGCTTGTGACGGTAGGCAAATCGTTAAAGAGGAAAACGTTTGAAGGTTTATTAGAATATCTTGAAAGATTGAACCTAAAAGAAACCTGAATATGATATGGCCTGCACAGGCACTATTACCTTTAATAACGGAATATTCCAGGTATTTAAATATTACAACCAATGTTTAGCATTTCTCTGTAAGTCCTTGCAACAATCGTATGGCCACAAATTTCACCACTTTGGGAGAACCATGTATTTTACCTGTTGTTATTATAGTGTCACCAATTGGGCAAACTACTCTTTCGACTAACTTAATTCAGTAGCATCAAGTGATGTATCTTTCTGTTTCAAATTTACAGCTGTTTTATAGTTAATTATGCTTACCTCCAAATATTCTCTCACAAACCTGGCTGATTGTATCTCCAATTATGACATGGTAACCAATCATAGCTGTTGAGAGGTAAAGAGACATAAAATTAGATTCCACACACCACAAAAAAAAAAGAAAGAGAAAAGAGAGAAAGATAAATGGGAAGTATAGATCATCTTTTTGAATAGATTATAACTTCCATTTAAATCATGTCCAAACATGAGGTGTCAACTGCAATTTTAGGCAGATTTCCATATACTTGACAAATAAGGTGACATTGAAATTAAATACAACTGTCTTTGGCCTATTTAAATTTCAATATTTTACTACATACACAGAATTGTTTATTAAGTCTGACAAATTTGGTTATTTTAGTGTATGATTGAATCAAGTGAAAGCAAAGATGCAGTTTTTAATTTGGAAACTCGTACAACTCTTGGAATATGCAAAATGACTGCTCAAAACATATACAATCTGTATATAATTAAGTATCATTTTAATACAGTAAAATCCTTGAAGTTTAGAAATACCAAAAAGTTAATATAAATGTGGCTGGTAGGATTTATAACATGGATATTAATTATAGTACTGGACAAATGTTGTAACATGAGTAAGTTTCCACTGCCAAATTAAGTGCAGTAATATATTCACAAATATTATGCAATCTGTTTACAGAAAATCTTACTATAATCTACTACCTTCAATATTCTGGTCACTGAAAACTGGAGGAAAGGGGGTGGGGCAGTGATGGGGGTAGGTATAACAAGTGTTCAGAAACATCAACTTATGTCACTCACCAACAAGTGGATATGCAAATTGAATACAGGTTAAGAAATAGTAGCCTGGTAAGCCATAGGATGCTTGTAGCAAGTCTTGATAACTTCGAGAACCAGCTAACTCTGCAGCTTTCATTAATATGTTAAGTGAGTAATCTGCAGTAAGAGGAGCAAAAAAATTAGGGCTTTTATATATGTTTACTGATTTGCAAAGGTGGGAACAATGGGGGCCACAGATCTGCCCCTCCCACTCCCCCCACCAACAACTTTTAAACTTAAAAACCATCCGCCCTTTAAAGATGAGCGATATGAAGCACCTCGTACACGATAGGAACCACAACAGTCTCATTGTGATTTGGATACCTGAGTAACCTGACACATGTTTTTATGTTTGATTAAGAAATAATCAAAGCAAAGATTACAAAACGCTGCCAATACGGGTGTAAGACAACAGTGCTAACATTGTAGTTATGCCTAGCAGCTTCTAGTACAGGACTGTCCTTACACATGACCTTATGTTAGGCTAACTATAAACAAATACTGTCATTATTGGAATAGGTTCCTCTGAAAGAGTCTGCGCAATCACCTGACCCCTGACCCCTGGGCAATTTAAATTCAGCCTTGTTGATTTGTATTTTGTACGGTTTCTTACCTGTAATACCAGCGATAGCAAATAGTAGAATGACACCCAGTGGCAGACCTGCTTGCTTGAAGGCATACGGTGTACCTGAAAGAATCACAAGAATAAGAAAACAAAAATAACAAATTAGTTTGCGTTTGGACAGAATAATTTACATACCTGTACCTGTAATAGATACACTGTGAGTTTACACTACAGTCTGGTAAGATTACATGAAAGATATGTCTAACATTATGCAATGGTTTCAACATACGACTTCAATGTGCACAGGCCTATAGTGCCAAATGTTAAACCAAACTACAAAAAGACATCACTTAATTGTGGTATTGATGAGGTCAAAGCAGGTAATACCTTACATGTGCATTAGAGGCTGAAACGACTGGCAGTCCCAGTGGTCTACAAGTTAGTGTCATACACACTGCTTCCCTCACACACACAGGTGTGTTTTACAGTCAGACCGAGGACCCCATTGTTTTTTCCATTGTTCAAATCCCCATTGTTTTTTCCATTGTTCAAATCCACGTACCCTAACCTTAACAATACCCCATAACAATAGAATTCTTTCGAAGATGTAGTGATTCTTTAGAAATCACATCCGAGGACCTGAAATGCTTTTGTTCAAGTCCTCGGTTAGAATACAAAACAAGTGCACAGATACACACAGAAACACACAGGTTTGTAATATTACATTCAGACTGAGGACCCCATTGTTTCTCCCATTGTTCAAATCCACGTATCCTCCCCTTAACAATACCCCTGAACAAAAGAATTCGACTGAGGATGAGTGGTTTCTTTTGAAATGACATCTGAGGACTTGGAATTCCTTTGTTCAAGTCCTCAGAATACAAAAGAAGTGTGCACAAACATACACACATGCGCACCAACACCATCGCATAGATTTCTTTTGCCATCTGCAAGTAAACCAAAATGATTATGTTGACCTGGCAATGGGACAGGTGGGGACACAGTGCTTCATCATTTTGTAGGCTAGGTATAGACCAGAGTTCACATGTGCACGGACTGGAGACAGGGAAGTGATGAGTGAAATAAATATTTGACTTCTATGTACATTAATATTAGAGGCAATAATTACCTTTAATATATTCAGTTCACTACTGCTTCTGATACAATTATGCAAATTTAATTAAATTGTTCATTTCATTGATGGAAATTTTTTTGTCCTTTTGCATCATACAAAAAAAAATGTTATTAAGCTGAGCTTTTGTTTATAGTGCAATAAATATGTTAATCCTTTCTTAAAAATTAATAAGACTTAAAAGATATGTCAAGGGTTGAACATTCTTGTTGCAAGTTTGTCAAGTTTTTTCAAAGAAAGATTGTTACAAAACTAACAATAAAAATGTTCCAAGCTACCTGCATGTCGTTCATACTTCTAAGTGTTTTCACTGTTGAACTATAAAGAACTATAAAGCAACACCTTATCTGGCAGCAGGGCAAAGCGTACTCCTCCACATTGACATTATGTGTGAAGACGACTATACCCACCAGAATTCAAGTTTTCCTTACCAAAGGTAGTCGCCATGGCAACTATGAAATTTGATCATGACTTTCTAGTCTTCAAAATAGACATTTATAATACAACTCTGTTTGTGACATGTTTGATGTCACACATAGAACGTTGTAAAGCTGTTTTTGGAATATTTAGAGGTCTTTAAGATGGTTGGATCTGCCCTGTTGTTCATATTTGATTTGTCTGCAAGCTGTCCACCTGATTAATTTATACACTTATTATGACAACAACTAGTTACCTGCAAATGCAAGTGTTGTATTTGCTGATTACTTGCAGCTTTCTGAATTTAGTCGACAGTGTCGATCTTGTAACTCAAAAATGCAAATGAATAAAGTATTATGAAGTGATATTACTGGCTTTGCCCCTTTAAAAAACAAGTTGGCACCTGACCACAAGAGTTGTTCAACCTCAACTATGATTCCTGACAGTTGGCCCAAGTGACCATTCTCTGCCATACATTACAACCTACACCTCAACTATGATTCCTAACAGTTGGCCCAAGTGACCATTCTCTGCCATACATTACAACCTACACCTCAACTATGATTCCTGACAGTTGGGCCAAGTGACCATTCTCTGCCACACATTGTCACCTACTGTACACCTC